>JAQQSK010005639.1:0-14818 GCA_028658325.1 Potorous gilbertii
CCCCTCTCTCCCTGAGACGGCATGCAGTTTTATATAGGTTCTACACATACATTTCTATTAAATACATTTTCACTATAGTCATGCTGTGTAGAAGAATTAAAATGAATGGGAGAAATCATGTAACAAACTAAAACATAATACACACACACACACAAAATGATCTGCTACATTCTGTGATTGAATTCCATAGTTCTTTCTCTGGAGGTGGAAGGCATTTTGCCTTAAAAGACCATTAGGAATTTTTTAAAGACCTTGCATTGCAATGAAGTTCCAAGTCTACCAGAAAAAAACTCTTACACACTGTGGTCGTTGCTGTGCACAAAGTTCTCCTGGTTCTGCTCCTTTCACTCAGCATCAGATCATATAAGTCCTTCCAGGCCTTTCCGAAGTCTTCCTGAGAAGGTGCTTTTTTACCACTCTTTTTTTCCCTTTCTTTGACATTGCAAAAAATTCATCTGGTTCTTAAATTTGGGGGCTAGCTTAGAGATCCAGAGTCACTTTATCAAGTTCTCTGCAAATCACTCAACTGAGGCTGAATACAATGAGTACAATAAGGAGGATACTTGAGCTGCTCTCTCCAGGGTCTGCCTAGAGAGACGTCACATCACATCAGCCTAGGAGAAGCCTGGAAGGCCCCGCGGAGGAGGTGGCTCTGGGACTTGAAAGATGACAGGATTACGGTTATTTTTCTTTCTCTTGGGGGAAAGGGTGGTACTGGGAGTTAGGGTTAGGATTCCTACAGGTCTGGATGGCTCAGGGTGGAGGTTACTATATGCTTCCTGCCATCACAGAGCCTACAATTTGATTGGAATGATAAGACCTAAATAATTGAAAATGATAATTGCCAAGTAATAAATCCCTCTTTGGGGAGGTTTGACTTGGGCCTCGAGATTTCTGTGGAGAGGAAGCTGGGTAGCAAACTAGACCTGAAGAATGATGTAGATTAAGGAGTGGAGGAAGGAGACTCCAAGTCATTTTGCGGAGCCTAGCTGGCTGAGTTCATAGAGCAGTATGGGACAGAAAGCTGGAAATATGGGCTGGGGATGGATTTGGAGGCATCTGATGCCAGCTTGAATTTGGTTGGACCTGATTCTCCATCATGGTTTTGGAGTGGGGCAGCAAGGGACGATCTCCATAATGGTTTAAGGAAGATTATGACAGACTGGGGCTGGGCGTTGTGGGAGAGAGAAGAGAATGAAGGTAAGAGAGGCAGTTGCACTGGTATGAGGTCATTAGGGTCTGCGCTAGGGCTGTGCCAAGGAGACCCACGTTCGAACTTGGTTGTTTTCCGGTACTGAAACTTTCTAGATTATGTGACTTTTTCAGTCTTCATAATTTGACTGTTAACATTGTGGGGGTTGCAAAGTGCTCCGGCAGACAGGGCGCCCGCTCGTACAAAGGGCCCTTACACCAACATGAATTGGCCTCTGTTGTCTTAACGATCTGGAGGAGAACATAGGAGCCAAGGGTCCCGCCTGCTTTATTTTGGCCTCCTGAATTAGGTGTTCACTGTGTTCAGTGTCCAGTAGGGAGGACGGAAGGGAGGAGGGCAAAAGTGTGAGTGCAGCAGCGAGCAGAGCTCTCCATAAAGAATATTATGAACCTTCCCGGATTATCTAGATGGCCCTGTCACAGGAAATCCCCCCCACCCCAGTCCCCGTGCCCAAACAATACTCTCTGCACGATCATCCTTAGGTATCGGATCTGAGAGGCAGGTTTCAGGCTGGGAGAGACCTTAGAGATCACAAGGTCTAACCCTGACATTTGACAGAGGAGGAAACGGAGGCTCTGAAATCCATGTGTGCTCTGAAATTGAAACCAGGACCTCTGGGGAAGGGGTTGAGCTGGAATCCCTCTCAAAAGTGTTCCTTGGAAAGTCTCAGTATATTCTGCTAAATTTCTCCATTGGAGACAAGTAACCTCCCCAACAGCTGTTGTGCCATGTTTTCTGTGACCTTCTGATGGTTACCCTGTGAGCGGCATGGGGAGTTAGCAAACTAGCTTTGAGAAACTCTTAAGAACAAGAGGTATTCTGGGGCCTGCCTCCCCTGCCCCAGTTCTGGAGGAGGTGCGGTGACTATTTGAGGCTTTGGGGGGGTGGATTTGGTGTTTGAGTGGGTGACACCCTCACCCCTGCCCACTCACTGCCCATGTAGTTGGGACTGGAAACAGTGTCAGCTTTGAAGAATGTTTGCTCAGGCCCTTGCCTTGTTTAGGTTTAGCTTAGGTTCAGGCAGAAGGTCTTAGCAGATGTGCTGTGGGGCCTCCTCTGTGCTAGATCACCTCACCACCAGGGCACAGCCCTGCTTCCCGGCGCTGCTTGTCTGCTCTGCTTCAGGGGCATTCATCCTTGAACTCAGCCTTGTCAAAGCCACCTTAGGCACTGAGGAAAATGCCAAGGAACAACCTTGCCCTCATGAAGTTTTTGTTCTTTTTGCCCAGTGTGGTCATTTCTTTCTCCAGAACATCTCTTGACTATACCTCCTTGTCTCCTCTGACTCTGGCACCCTCTTGGTACAGGCCCTCGTCTTCTCATGCCTAGACTATTGCAGAGACTTCTGGGGGTGGGGCGGGGGTCTCCCTGCCTCCAGTCTTTCCCTATTTCATCCTCTCTTCAGTCACCAAAGTGATTTTCCTAAAGTCCCGTTAGGTCCCCCCACCCTACTCAGAAACCTCCATTGACTTCTTATGGCCTCTAGGAACACATATAAGCTCTTCTGATTGGCATTTGCAGCCCGTTTGTGCCTCCCTTTTTTCTGCTTTTCTTGCCTTCCCCTGCTCTGTGACCTGACCATACTGGCCTCCATGCTCTTGCCTTGGCTGCTTCCCATGTCTAGAATGTTCTTCCTTCTCACCTCTGTCCTTCCAAGCTCAGGCCCTGTCCCACCATCTGCAGGATCTGTTTCTCAGTCCTCTGGAAATGTGCTCATGCTTTCACCTCTGAGCTTCCACTGTGTCGCCTCTGCATGGGTCTTGTATGGGCAGAGCCATTTCCAGCTCCCCTTGGGTGGGGGCTCTGTCATTGCAGACACAAGGATTTTGCCCTTCTCCCTCTCATGGTCAGACCCTTCATTCCATCCTCTTCTATCTCCTCAAAGCAGCTTGCTCCATCGATATTCTTTCTCTTTCCCTAATTTTCAGTCTCTCCCTACCTGTTGGCTCCTTCCTGATTGATGCCTACAAATACGCCCTGATCACCCCAGCCCCAGACCCAGAGAACCCTTCACTTTGACCCTACTGTTCTCTCCCATTATCATTTTGTTTCTCTCTTCCATTTCACATCCTAATTCCTTGAAAAAATTCTCCAGGCTTCTTGCTCCCACTTTTCTGAACACCCACTCACTTAGCCCCCCTCACAATCTGGTTTCTTCTTGGTTGTGATTAAAATTACTCCCTCCAAGGTCGCCAGTGGTCTCTTTATTGCTAAAGCCAAGCTTTCTCAGCCCTCGTTTTTCTTGGCCTCCAAGAGGCTTTGAACACTGCCTCCCCAGGATGCCTGAGGTCCCTTGTGAGCTGCTCATTCTTCCCTGCATTTTCCTTATACTGCTCCCTCCTGGTCTTCCTACCTAGTCTTACCTCTTTTTTTCTTCCCCTCTCCCCAATATGGACCTGTGGGAAGTGGGAAACAGTGTTCTGGGCTCTCTCCTGTCCTGTCCTCTCCTGTCCTGTCCTCTCCTGTCCTCTCTTCCCCTCCTCTGTCCTCTCTTCTCCTCCCCTCCCCTCCCCTCTCCTCTCTTCTCCTCTTCCTCTCCCTCTCTCTCCTTCCCCACCCCTTACTCTTGGTGAACTCATCAGCTCCCACAGCTAAGCTATTATCTGTGGCGTACAGCCAATTCCAGGAGACATCCCCAGTTTCCTTGAATTAGAACACCTTATGAGTAAGAAGTGACCCTTCTGCAAATTTGGTTCACTTATTGCAGAATGGACCACTCGGTCCTGCCCAGACAGGGCGAGACATGTAAGGCCTTTACAGGAAATGTGGTCAGTAGGCACCTGACTGGAGAGAAGCTATGCCCTTGTTCAGAGACATTCAGCAACTCTCCATTGGCCAGAGGATCATGTTCAAACTCTGCATCGCGGTATTTAAAGCAGGAGGAAAGAAAGAAAGGGGGGGGGAGGGAGAAAGAGAGATGGAGAGAGAAGGGAATTCTTCTTTTGGCTTTGTGATTTCTATCAATGGGTTTCAGGAAGCATGTATCTGGCTAAAGTACTTCCTAAGTCCTCTCGAGTCAGGCCTTCACTGCCTACCTTCATCATTTTGTCTGAGGAGAGTTTCTAGACTATCACCAAGAGCCACCTGACACATAGCATTAAAGACACATTGTGGGGCCAAATAGCCATGATTTGGGGATTATCAGTTTCGACTTTCCCTTGATTCCCACATAATATGACCCAGGCTGTCCAGAATGACTCCCTGAGGGGAACACGTGGCCAGTGGCTTTCTGACCTCTTGCACAAAACTGTGACTTTGGCCTCTGCATTTGCCCTTGACCAGTACCACCAAATAAGAGCATTTCCTTACACAAAGAACAAGGAAAAGAGGCTCGATTGCTCCTAAACCAACTATCTCTTTTCCGTCCAGTTCGGTTTTCTGAAGTTCTTAGCAGACTGAGGTGGCAACCGGTCCTGGTACCACACTGCCCCTCGGAATCATCTGCTCTCTCCTGTATGCTTGGCCTGCTCTCCTAGCAGGCAGCTGATATTTTGGCAAATCCACATGTACCCAGAGAACTCAGTACGGAGGAAGAGAGTATTAATAACTTGGGGGGGGGGGAGGTTCCACCCTGGTGCAGGTGGTGCATGGAGAAGAAGCTGAGGTCAGAAAGGGTCCATTTGAGGAATGAAGACCAGCGTCTGGAGGAGAGGGAGGGATATGAGATGAAGCGGGTGGAGGTTTGGGGTGGGAATGGTTGGATGGGGTTGGTGTGGAGCTGTATTGAGGCAGATGTTCATATTTTATCTTAGAGGCACTAGGGAGTCAGTGGAGATTTTTGAGCTTGGAATGAGAAGGGCAAGACAATGGTTTTTAGGTGTTTTCTTGATTTCTGTCCAGACAACAGCAAGCATTTGTTGAATATGTGGGTGTATGTGTGTGTGTGTGTGTGTGTGTGGGGAACCAGTCATAGCCTGTTCAAACCCATCCTCCCCAGTAACAGAAGGCCTGTCCTGCCTGAGCTGGAGCTGACTGCCATCTTCCAGACCCTCCAGACCCTGGCTGGGCCATTCAGTGCGTTTCCCTTGAATGCCAAAGTTTTGCATGTGCTCACTTCTACCCGTAGTCATGATGCATGTGGCCCAGCTTCTGCTTTCGCGTTCAGCTCATCTAAGTCATCCTTCCCTGTTTCTCTGAATTTCTCATCTTCCACGTTCTCTGTTCACTGCATTTATAAACCACAGTTTGTTCATCGTCCCTCCAAGTGGTTGATGTTGATATGAAAAGTTCAAATGACTTTAATTTTCTTTTTTTCTGGGAGATGTGATTGTTTCTGGAAGATGGTGTGCTTTTTAAGTGCACAGTTCCTGCCCAATATGCTGGGTGGCTGATTCAGGGCCTCTGGGCCATGCTTCTTTGGGGTGCCTGGGCTCCCTCTTCCAGTTTCCCTGCTTGTCCCTGGTTCTCTTTGAAAAGTGGGCCATGCTCCCAATGACTGCTCCTTGGTCAGTGGTTTCTGGGTTTTCTTCTGGCAGTGGGCAAAGGGTTTGGTACTCGGTGCTGGAACCTTGAAGCTGGATTGGGTTGGGCTGAGGTTTTCTTCTTTTCCTGATTTATCTGGGATGTCCAAAGAAATCCAGAGATTGCTGGATGCAGATCTTTCACTGGCATCTTCTTGTTTTCTGGTTAGAGTACCACAGTGACCTGAAGTCAGGAGCGGAAAGGTCACATTGACTAACTTTGGGACCTTGGGCAAGTCACTTTACTACTATGTGCCTCAGTTTCCTCAGCTGTAAAATGGAAATTATAATAGCACCAGGTGCTCCCAGGGTTGTTGTGAGGTCATATTTATAAAGTGCTTGGACTAGTGCCTGGTACATAGTAGGTGCTTAATCAGTGCTTGTTCCCCTCCCTTCCAATTATTTTGCTAATTCTATGATTGGGGCAAAAGACATAGTTTTAGTTCTTGCTGTGCACAAATCTGTTTTCTGTTCTGGCTGCTTCTTTGGGTTTAGGGGAGGTTTTTCAGCTGCCTTTGCTTCCTTATTTTCTATTGGTCTTTTCGGTGGCTTCCTGCAGCAGCGCAGATTGTCCCCTCCTCCCCCCCTACCACCTTCTTCTCCACATCTTCTCTGCCTGTGCCATAGGAGCCCACCCACAGTGTTGGGTGCCTTACTCTATTCATTTTTTCCATTGTGCAGGTACATTGGGTGTACCCATTGTGTCAATCCGTCATTCTTCATAACATGGCTCCATGACCAGTTCATTGGAGAGGGGAAATTTGGCTATTTGTCTTCCCCAGCACAAGCCCTGATCTGTCTTCTCTTGTAGCCAGCTCACCCACCATGTGCCTATCCATTGCCCACTGGGCAGTCTTCACCTAAAATTCTGTCAAGACTGGTCTAGCCATGCATCTCCAGAAGAATATTGGTGTCAAAAAATAAGCCTTTGTTCCCTGGAAAAGCTTGAGGTCTTTGGAAAAGCTATGTAACTTTGCCGAGATAGTTTGTCGAACCTCTTCTTCTTCCTCTTGTCCAATTCTGAGCTCAGTTCATGGTCATTTTGCAGTGTGTTCAAAGTTGCTGTACTGTTGGATCACCTCTTTGAGCTGTCCAGTCAACTGCTTAGCCTAGCCCGGACAATAGAGCTTCTTCCTCTGCTTGGTCTTTCCTGTGAGCTCTGGAGTCTTTGTGGATGTCATTTAGGAAGCTGCCCTGCTCCTGGCACCATGCCATCTGTAGCCTGACCTTTAGGAAGATCTTTTATTCTAATTTTGAGTTCCCTCCCCCTCCCCACCGCCATATTTTTTTTACTCCCTTCAGACTCTTCTTTGGTTACCCATGCTCATTATTGCTCAATTTCTCCTGGTATGCCAACCATCTCTCCATTGCCAATTTTTCCAGACATGTCACTGTTTTGTTTTCTCCCCCTATTGTCTGTGAGTCTTTTCAGCCTTTCTTTCTTCTCAGCAGTAGTGATCATGGGGTTTCCTGAGGTGGCTGTGAGGAGATCCAGCCCCATCTGCACAACTCATTCCATCTTGACTCTGCCTCTGCCTTTGAGGCCACCCTGTTGCTACCTGGCTTCCTTAACATTTTTTTTTACCAGTCTACAAAGGTTCCTCCCAATATCTTTCTACATGTTCCTGTATCAGAGAAGTGACTGTTGGTACCTACAAGGAGCAATGCCACCTCTAGAATATGATGTCAGTGTTTATCTCAGATGAATGCTTCACTCTGGTGGCATTGTCTTTCAGCCTCTCCGCACTCAATCCCTCTTCCAGGACTGTCCAGTAAGGCCAAAGTCCAAGCACAGGACAGTGGTGTGGGGCAGCAATCAGGCAGTTTTCTCTTGGACTGCTCCCCCCCAACCCCCGTGGTTTTTCAGGAGAGTGGAGACATGGGGCTGCCCATTCCTGCTCTTGAGGTCTGCCCATTGACCCTGACTCATCTTTCTAGGCTGACTTATCATTTGGGGCCTTGTCCTCATCGTCATCACCATTGTTGTGCTAAGACACTCAGAAAGGACCCACTGAGAAGGGGGAGGGTGGTTTGAGAGGCCCTCCCTTCAGTCACCATCCTATCTCATCTCTGCCACCTTCCAGATTCTGAGAGCGACATTATGGACAACCCAGGCTTTCGGAGAGGGAGCTTTAATAGCTTTCACAGCAGCACGAGTGACGAAGATCTGGTGGAGATCTCGGGCACCACCTTGGACTTCTCCATGACAGATGATGTCCCTCCACTTGACAGAGACCTGGGAGGTATGCTGACTGCTGGGGCCTCAGCCCAGTTTCAGATCCCCCTTCTTGCTTGCTTGTGGGTCAGACTGGGGGCTCCTTGGGAGCAGGGCCTTGTGTTGTTTTTTTCCCCTTTCTTTGTATCTCTGGCTCTTAGTACAGTACCTAGTGTATAGTAGGAACTCGATGCTCATTGACTAACTACTGAGAACATCAATAGGCCAGCAGTCACCAAGTGCTTATCGAGTCTTTCTGTGTGCCCATCCCTGTCCTCAAGTTGCTCCTATTCTACCAAGTGCAGAGAGGCAGGGGGCCAAGACGGAGAGAGACCTCTTATAGGAGCAGCACCATCTCGGAAAGTTTCCTTTTCTTTCCGGCTCCTGATGATAGTTGGGCACTGAGCTCCTTTCCAAGTCTAGCTCCCTCACAGTCTTCACCTCCCATTCCCCAAGTGTGCGTGTAACCCCCAAGGCTCAGACCTGAGTCCTCTTCTCTAGAAGCAGCTGGGAGGCACACAGTACACAGAGCACTGGGGCCTAGAGTCAGGGAGGCCTGAGGTCAAATGTGGCCTCAGACACTTACTGCCTGTGTGACCCTCTGCAAGTCCCTTTGTTTCTATCTGCCTCAGTTTCCTCATCCGTAAAGTGGGAATAAGAACCTACCTCCCGGGGTTGTTGTGAGAATCAAATAAGAGAATTTTTCTAAAGTGCTGAGCACAGTTCCTGGCACATAGTAGGTACTTTACAAATGTTTATTCCTTTGCCCTTCTCTGAACTCAGTATGTGACTCCCAAATGCTGCTCTCTAGTCCTTATCCCTCCAGCAGAGTCTGGACCATGGGTTACACCTGCCTGCAAGACCCTCCCACGTGGCTGTCAAACTCAACCTGTCCTAAGCAGAGCACATCCTCTGCCTCCTCCAAGTCTGCTGATCTTTGATGAGCTCAGGCCCAAGGGAATCTCAGAATCCTTGACCCCAGCCCCCATATTTTATCACCAAAGCCACTGGCTTCTACCTGCCCATCAGCTTGTCTCTGGTTCAGGCCTTCCTGACTTCTCCCAACTCACTTCTCTGCCTTCATTTCCTTCCTCTTTATGACCCTTTCTCCATCCAGTTGCTAAGGCTCAGGGATGAGATGTTTCCTCTCCTCAACTCAGAAACCTTCTGTGGCTCCCTAGGGAGCCCTGGGAAAAAGCCCAGACTCCTTACCCCCTTAACCTTTGCAGCCTTGCTGCATGCTAGCCCCCTTCACAAACTCCCCAAGCCAGACCTCATATTCCTACCTCCATGCATTTGCAGTCTGTCTTCCTCCTAGCGCTGCCATGCTCATGTTCCCTATTCATCTCTGCTTTTCAGTATCCTCATCTCTCAGATGCCACCTCCTACACGAGGCCCTTCCTCTATCTCTTTCCCTCCTCCCCCATTCTGGTTACCAGAGTTCTTTTCCTCCTAAGTGACCTCATCTTTGTATATGTTGTAACCCCCCAGTGAAATGGAAGATCCTTCAGCTCAGGGACAGTTTCCTTCCTGTCCTTGTGTCCCCAGAGCCTTCTGTGTAGTAGATACTTAATAAATGTTCATTGAGGAGACAGTTTGAAAGATCAGAAAGAAGAGCCTCTTAGGACCTGTGCAGGAGGGCAGCAAACTGCTGTTCTCCTAGCTGTTAGTAGCAGGGTTGGGAGGCAGGGTGCTCAGTGCTTGGATAATGCATCATGCAGATACAGCAGAGGTAAATGATTCATTCTTGACAGACACAATAATGTCAACAGTGTTCTATTAGAAGTGACCAGGCCCCAGGGGCCTCCAGATCCATCTGAGAACCATTTGACTGGATCATTGCCAGAAAGATGATGTTAGGGGCCAGCAGGGTGGATTGGGGGACAGACCTTCTCAGTAGCAGCAGCCTTGGAGTCTCACAGCTGAGGGGACCTTGGGAGTCAGGGACAAAGAACAAGGTAAAGGCGGGGTTAAGATGGGGGTGGGAGACTTTGGAGGAAGCCAGGCCCAGATGAGATGGTGAAAACAAGAAGGCAGAGTTTGGCCTTCGATGCTCTTGTGTCCTTTTCTTTGCCTAGGAAAGGGAAATTTATGACAGTGTCATATTAATATACAGCTTAATAGCTCGAGTGAATCAGTCATAACTGTTCGCTTTTCCTTGTCAAAGGCATTTATTGAAGCCCCATACCAGTAAGCCTGGAGCCTCTCCTAGAGGCTTCTGGCCCAAGGCCACAGGAATTTGGCCACTGCACCTTGACTGCTCATTTCCACTTCCAGAAATCCTTTGGAGAGAGATTGGGACAGGTAGGAATTGTCCACCTTTTTGTGCTGGGGGAAGGACCATGTGCACCTGGACATTGTGGTGTTGGTGAACTTCTAGCTTCCTGCTTGTAGCTCTGATTTCCTCCTGCTAACAGAGCCCCTGGGCTTTGGAGCTCTGTGAACCTCCAATGCTGCTGGACCAGGTAGCAGAGCACATACAGACAATATGGCTCCACATCAGTCAGGGCCAGAGGACCAGTAAACCATCCTTGTTTGCTAACTGGCCCGACCAGGTTGGCTTATGAAGAAGGAATAAATCTGTCACTCAGAGCCTGATTGGAAATGCGTCGACAGGGTGGGATCTGAGTCTCCAGACTGGAAAAAGTGTAAGCAAAAAGACCTGGGAAGAGGGGGAAAGCCAGGCAAGCAGCCATGGAAGCAAGAAGGTGTTTTTCAAAGCAGTTCAATATTTTATGTCAAAGCCAGTGTGTTTTGGTTCCCATTCCCAGTCTATCACTTATTAGGTGATAGGTATGGAACACCATTGCTGTAAAAAGATTGCTGGATCCGCTCAGCCTCCTAAACAAGCTGGCTTATTCTTACAAGAGAGAGGAAGAGGGGAGACCTGCCTGGTTCTGCCTGGTTCAGTCTAGTTAGAGACTAATGAGAGAGAAAATGGAAACTCTGCTGGGCGGTCTCTGACAGATCTTGGGATGATGGAGAAAAGAGATGCCAGCCCCTCTTCATCCCTGCTCCTTCCCGAGCTGAGCACTAGAGGGTGCTGCTGCCTCTGGCTGCTGTTCCAGCTAGACTGCTCTGTTGACCTAGAGCCCACTAAAGTTTCAAGGGCTGACAGCTTTCAGGGTTTCCCATGGGCTAAAAGCCCAACGACAGGAGATCGGAATAGGTCACTGTCCAGTGTGCCATCTACAATAGCCATCCTGTCGCTGATCTTCTAGGGCATAGTACCAGCTTTCATCTCTGGGTCCCTACCTAGTGCAAGGTCTAGGTGCCTAATAAGTATTTGTTAGGCCTCCCAATGGTATGAGCCCACATGAGCTTCTAAAGAGCCATTGTGAAGCGTTTGGACTTGAATGGAACCTCCAATATTGATTTTTCCTGGCCCCCTCACCACCGTATATTTTTCCTGGACTCAGCAAATGCAAATGAGCCTTTTCTGGTTTTGATTCCATCCGTCCGACTGAGATCCAAAGTTTCTTAAATGAAAGCATCTTTCTCTTAAGAACTTCAAGTCATTGTACATGCAAGCCCATGAAAGCTTTGCAGGCCCCCTCCCCCCACCCAGGTTCCTTCCCTGTCTCCTGCCACAAACACTTTTCCCCTTTTAATGGAGACCCAGCAAGGAGGTCCTCCAAGTTCTCCCTGGGAGGCATTGGGCTAGGGGCCTCATCAGCCTGTGCCCTCCTGGGTTCTGCTGTGCGGACCACCTACTCCCTGTGGAGAGGCCCTCAGCACCTTCCCACAGCAGAGCTACTTCAGAGGTGGTAGGTGGATAGACCACGTCCATACTGGGGTCCTTAGCTGGGCTTCAAAATGCTGAAAGCCTGGAAGAGGAGAGGGGTCTGGGTCTTGCTCTGTGTCTTGTCCCCTTGAGAGCACTGTCCAGGGAGGGGCTCTGTCTCAGCTTTTCAGTGGATTCCTGCCCCAGGAGAAGCCCCACCCCCCAAGGCCTGTCAGGGAAGGAGGGGGCTGCCCCGCATACTCCTGGGCAGCCTCTGGGACCATAATGGCAAATGCTTGTGCCTGAACTGTACATGCTGTGCTCCCCCATATGGTACAAGGCCAGTGAATGTCTATTAACTGATGAAAAGAAAACAAGAATTCTTGGTTTATTCTTGGCAGAAGAGGTTGGGTTTGAGACATACGTCTTCAAGCACTCACCACATAGCATGGTCTGTGAGCTGGCCCGTTTGGGAATTTTTCCTTCATGAAAATTCTGGCTCTAACCTATATTCCCTCTATAGGTTGTCCTCAGCAGCTGCTAAGGGGTGGAGATCACCCCAGCCCCCAGGACTGCTTGTCTGCCTCCCTGTAGCTACTTGGAGCCAAGGCCAGTTCCATGCACCACAGTAGATGGTAGCATCCTGTTTTAATGAGCTCCAGGGGCCCTGGTTGAGCTGGAGGCAGTAACAAATTAGAGGGGGAATAGAAGGAGGAGTCATTGTGCTGAAGGCATGCGGATCGCACTTGCTAGAAGCATATCTCAATATGATAGAAAATAGTCTTGAAATTGGATTATGCCTGGTGCTGGGGAGGGGGAGGGGCAAGATGGCTTTTGGGTTTGGGTTTGTGAGTCTTTTTGGTAAGGAGCCCTCTCTATGGCACCTAGAGAGGTTGTTGGGACTGCTGTCCCTGGGCCTGATCCTGGTTCAGTTAGGGAACTGACCCTGATGCTGGGGGCTGTGCCCTCAGGGGGGCAGGCATTAGAGCAGCTGTTTTGTGAGAGGAGGGTCTAAAGAGGGCACAAAAGCACTCTGGGTTTTAGAGATGAACAACTGTTCAGAAGGAGAGAGTGGTCTGGCTCAGCAGCTGTTACATGGCCTTCCTTGGGGACTCCCCACTTCTCCAAATGCTTCCTGAATATCCCAGAGATCTGGTTTCTCCCCCTTGAGTGGTTACCTTTTCTCATCCATCTCTGGTCTCATTTCCTCCTCCCTTCTTACACCCTGTGTCCTCCCAGACCCCAGGACTCTCTCCAAAATCAAACAGCTGCCTTTGCATCCTCAGTACCCAGCACATTGCCTGGCATACAGTAGGTGCTTGAGAAATGTTTTAGAAAGGGTCTCCTCTGCCAGATGACATTTTTAAAGCATATCGATTGTGATTAGGAACATTTAGCTTTGCCCAAGGGTTCAAGTCAAGTTACTCTTCTTAAATGCCAGAGCCCAATGAGAGCAGTTTCATTCAGCCCATGAGGGCGTCTGTGAAGTACAGTGCCCCACCGTTGGGGGTGGGACACGTTCATTATCTACACGTGGCTGATGAAACCACCTGGGATATGGGAAGAGCAGTTTTAAGGGAGGCTTGCCTTATTGGTGCGTTCCTCTTTTGCAGAGAACATCAATTTCCTAAAATACTCATCCTGTTCTAGCAAGCGCACTCAGGTCCTGAAGGGCTCTTGATCTATCCAGGATTGAAACCCAGTGACACCAAAGATGAAGTAGCCCCTAAAGTCATTAACCAGCTCATTAGTGACTGAGATTATTGTACTGGCCAGAATTAGGTTAATGCTCACATGCCAATGTCTCTGCCACATTTAGCTGGTAGGTGATCAGACTGGCACGATTTTGGTAAGCTGACATTGATAGTTCTCAGTACACAGAGTAGCTGGGTGACCTTGATCAAGTCACTTCCCTTTTCTGAGCCTCAGTTTCTCCACCTGTAAAATGAAAGGATTGAACTAAGATCATCTCAGAGGGCCCTTTTGAGCCCCAAAGTTCCCTGAATCTGGGAGTACCAGTTATGCTGTGATAAAAACACCCACTGTTGTGCCCCCTCACCCTCCAAATACTTCAGTGGGCTGATTTGGGCCAATGAGGGACAAGTCTCTGCCCTCCTCCTTCCCCACTTCGAGGCAACGAACCTAATCATTGGATCAAGCTATGCACAGGTTAATATGTGACAGTAGCCCTTGCTGATGCTATCAGAGAAGGGGAAGCAGTCTCTGCAGGCCTGACCTTAAGTCATGCAGAACAAGTTGGGACAGGTGGGTAGCAGGGTTTAGAGAGCTCTGCTCTTGCTGGGGTTGATATAAGGGCTGGCGGGACCCAATCAGCCTGAGTTCTGGTGCGTTTGAAATGAAATTCTTTGACTAGGCCCTTCCTTGCCCCAATCCATCCCCTCGTGTAGATCAGGCTCTCTGTCCTTTCAGATCCCCGGGCCGGTTCTCAGAAACTTTGCCCTCTGTGGTAGCAAAGCTTCAGAAAGGCCAATGAGACTCCCAAACCCTGTGTGAGCTGAAGGTTGGCATTGAAAGCCAAGACTGGTGAATGAGGGAGGCAGATACATCTTCCTAGGAGGTCACCCGATTTTGCATAAAAAATGAAGTGATCAGAGTGAAAGCAAGCTGATTGTTTGGAGCTTGGGACTGAAGAGGCAGACCCCAGAGAGGTCTGAAGGTGTTGGAGCCATGGAGTTCTCATTAAGGGATTCAGAAAACTCTCTTCCCAGCCCTTTTCCAAAGGCATCTTCCAGAGGTAAGCCTAGATATATGGCTGCCCAAGTCTGGGGGTCTGCTGCTTCCAAAGCATCTCCTTACTTTGTAGTCAGATCTTGCATTTGCTGAAGCTCCTTTTCTTTTTTAAAAAAATGTTTATTTATTTTTAGTTTCCACAAGATTTTGAGTTCCAAATTTTCTCCCCATCTCTCCTCTCCTCCCACCCCAAGATGTCGTGCATTCTGATTATCCCTTTCCCCAATCTGCCCTTTCTTCTATCACACTCCTCCCTTCCCTTATCCCCATCTCCTCTTTTTTCTTGTAGGGCAAGATAGATTTCTATACCCCATTACCTATATTTCTTATTTCCCAGTTGCATGTAAAAACAATTTTTAACATTCATTTTTAAAACTTTGAGTTTCAACTTCTCTCCCTTCCTCTTTCCCCACCCATCCCCACTGAGAAGGCAAGCAATTCAATATAGGTTATAC
>JAQQSK010005640.1:0-14817 GCA_028658325.1 Potorous gilbertii
GCTGCCTCACCCTCTGCCGCAGTGGCCGCTTCCCAGGGGGACCGAGTCCTGGAGATCCCCCGCTCCCCTCTCAGCCCGTCTCTCTCACTGACCTGTGCATCTGTGGGTGGAGGGACCTTCGCGGCCACTGGAGATTCAGGTCCCTGACGCCTGCTGGGCTCTGCTCGCTCCTCTCAGTGCCGTGTGGCCGGGGCGGGGGAGGGGAGGACTCCCCTCCCGTCCGGGGTACCTTTGCGGTGGGTTTTTCAGGGCTCTCTGTAACGGAAATCTCCTTCACTATGTTTCTGCGCAGCTTCCACTGTTCCAGAATTTGTCAGGAGTTCTTTTTAGAGGGAATCCATGGGCTGTGGGTTCGGAGCTAGCAAATGTGAGTCTTTCTACTCCGCCATCTTGGCTCCGCCCCCCATTTTAATGTAATTCTTCGTAATATGTTGCAGTATCTTTGATGCATAGTGTTATCTCTTGGCTGACTCACAGTTTTGATTCCTCAGAAAATGTGGCATTCTAAGATTGACAGCATTATTGAACATCCAAAAGACTACTAGTGTTAAGAAAAATTTTTGTTTTCTTTCAGAGAAAGTTTTAGAGTCATTGGAAACTACAATTTTCCAAATGCAATCCACTACATCCTGTTTAATTCTGGGACCAGTGATCCACGATGGACCAACTCTATGGCTTGTCTGCCTAGCTGTAATCATATTCTGGACCATAGAAATTCTTGATCCACCTGTTTTCATTTGTGGATAGTTGGACTGAGCCCTTGAGCGATCATGGATCTCATTGAAGAAGTTTTGCAGTGTTCCAAGTCTTGATGTAATCTAGACAAGGACCTCATTATCAATAGAGAATTCCTTTTCCATTTGTACTCCATGCTGGATGTTCTCCATGAAATCATTAATATTGTTTGATATTAATAAACTGTGATAACAAACCAGTTGAATGGAAGATATTTTGTTGAAGAAGAGCTTGCAAGGCTGCATTTTACTCTTATCAAAGTAAATGTTCTTCCACAGTCAACAAATACCAAGTACACTGGAATTAGGTATTTTTATTTTTTGCACCTTTTAGTCAGTTTTATGACTATAAAGATGCTGTCTATTGTAGAATATCAACAGGGTGGATAAGAACTAGATTACTGAGAAGAAAGAATTTGTACATCAGCAGAAAGATTTGGAGAAACTCTGTCATTCCATCATTACTAAGCTGTACCAGAGTACAGGGGGCATGCTAGGAGGCGTGCCAGTTGGGTTCCAAGGGGAAGGAATATCATCTGGAGATGCTTCTTCTGGATCCACTATTGAAGAAGTTGACCAAATGCACCAGAAGAAAGAGGATTCCATACAACTTTCCAAGAATTAAGGGGCTCAAATTTTTAGCCAAAGCAGTAGTTTTATTAAATGTAATATTAAAACTACTGTGTAAATCTGGACATTCTGAATACTTGAATGTGTACAGAGGGAGAGAAATGAACAACATTGCACTTCCTTAGCACTGTATACAAGTGGAAATGTAATTCTTTGTCCTGGAAAATAAAATCTATTTAAAATTGGTACCATAAAAAAATTCACTTCATCAAAGTATCATAAGGTATCAAAATACTTTCATCAAAGATGCTCAAAGTAATTTATATACACATGTAAATTACTCCCATAAAGATTTTATAGAGGTAAGAAAGAAGCTATACTGGTGGATGTTTTTGTAATTGCCTTTAATCAGGATTAATATGGTCTATTTTTTCTGATTATTCAGTATGATCTCCCTTTTAAAAAATCTTGAGAAATAATCCATCCATGCCCTCAAAATTGTCCTGTAAGTCCTTCAAGATGGACTTCCTCAATGAGTTCTCCATCTGTCCATTTGCTCTTCCCTTTTCCATTTTTCATCTGTTAGTTGTTCTCCTTCCAAAACCCTTGAAATGTTCTTACTTAATGGGGTCTCATAACACGCTTTCTATCAACTCCCTTTTCCTTACACTGCTTTTCATAGTTTTATGAGGTGATAGTGTTTATAATCTTTAAAAATCCTCTCCATATGACTTTTTCTTTTTAAAAATGTCTTTATGAGTTTTTATTGAAATTTATTGTTTCTTATATCACCATAATATCCCATATATGCCTTCCTCTCCCTGAAAGCCATCTTATATGACAAATTTTTTTACAGAGAAAAAAGTCATGACAAGTGATCAATACATTGAAAAAGTCTGAATATATGTGCAACGTGTAACACCTATGTACCTCTCACCTCCTGGTTGGGGTGTCTTTTGAAATCTCTTCATTGGAGTCCCACTTGATCTTTATAATTTTGCTACATTTACTTTTTATTTTTTTATTGTGTCATTTAAAAAATTTACATTGTTGTAGGTATTGTGCATATTGTTTTCTTGGTTCTTTCTGCTTCATTCTGTATCCCTTCATAATAATCTTTCCACACTTCTCTGTATTCAGCATACACATACACACCATTTCTTACAACATTATAATATTCCATTATATTCATGTACCACAATTTGTTTAACCATTCCACAACTGATGGGTATCTACTTTGATTCTAATTCTTAGCTATTACTAAAAGTACTGCTATAAATATTTTGGAATATATGGGGACTTGTTTTTTTATTGTTGATGGCTTCCTTGGGGTAAGTCTCTGAGTCAAAGGATATGGACATTTTAATTACTTTATTTACATAATTCTAAATTGCTGTCCAAAATGGATGTACATTTCACACCTCCACCAAAAAAATGTATTAGTGTGCCTATCTTTCCAAAACACCTTTAACACTGTTGGCATTTTGGTCATTTTTGTCAATTTGTAACATGTAAGATGAAATCTCAGGGAGTTGATCTGCATTTTCCTTATTATTAGTGATTTGGAGCATTTAAAAAATGTTTGTAAATGCTTTTGAATTCTATGTTCATATCATTTGAGGACTTATTGCTTGGGGAATGGCTAATAGTCTTCAATTATTTATTAATTGTTTATGTTGTTCAGTAATTCAGTTGTGCCCAACTCTCCATGACTCTGCAAATCATATTGTCCATGGAGTTTTCTCAGTGAAGATACTGGAGTGGTTTGCCATTTCCTTCTCCAGTGGATTAAGGCAACCAGAGGTTAAGTAACTTGCCTGGGGTTACATAGTTAACAAGTGTCTGAGGCTGTATTTGAACTCTGGTCTTCCTGACTCCAGGCCCGGGCCTCTATCCAATGAGCCACTTAGCTGCCTTCTTTATATATATTTGCTATATCAAACCCTTATTAGAGAAGTTTGATACAATTCCTGTTTGACTCTCTCTCATTTTATCCTAGATGCATAAAACTGTTTTTTTCCCAAATGAATTTATATTCTAAATCAGGTATTGCTCGTGGTTGCCATAGACGTCTACTTGGCAAAGAGAATAAGTGTCTTGTGTCTCTGACTTTAACATATTTATGTAGCACTAATTGATATGACAAAGATATAAGTTCTTTATCAGAGAAATTAACAATGAAGATTTTTTAAAATTAGCTATTCTCCTAAATCTAACTACTGATTTTGCTTGTGCAAAAGCTTTTCAGTTTTGTGTAAATGAAATATTCTGCTCATTGTTTAAATAAAAATTCTACCCTTAGCCATAACTATAGTTGAAAGGTATTTCTTTCCAATCTCTATTTTTTATGATGCGACCATTTATATTTAGGCATTTGAAATTTATTGTGTCATATGGCATGTCTCTTTCTAGTTTTCGTAACAATTTTTAATAGAGCCCAGATACAAGTAGTTTATGTAATTGGGTTTATTGAATATAATAATTTAATGTTCAGTTATTTCCAAGTTGACTTACTTATTCTGTTCCATTGATGAGCTTTTCCGTATTTTAGCCAAAATCAAAAATTTTTGATGATTATTGCTTTGCAGCGTAGCGTTAGACCTCTTTAACGTTTATTTTTTTTCATTATTTTCATGGATATTCTTGAACTTTCGTGCCTTCATGAGCCATTTGGCATTATTATACTAGTAATATTAATGACTGCTTTGGGTTTGTCTCATATACTACTCTTTTACTGAAGTCATTAAATTATTTATGTAAATTTTAATGGAAGTTTTATAATTCTTTATGTAAACCCTCATGTAATCCCATGCAGTAATACTTCTATTTCTTCTTTGCCTGTACATATTCTTTGATTTCTTTTACTTGTCTTGCTAGAGCTGGAGTTTGCTTTACCCTGATTTTGCAGCATCTCTCTATTTAGATATTGATAGTTCTTGATTTCCAGTGCCCAGATTGCCTAATATACAAGCACTGAGCAGCTTCCTTCGATAGTTTTTGCTTTTAAAAACTGTCCAGACTGAGACAATTTCTCTCTTTCTTGCTATATCCCATAAGTAAAGATCAAAGTTTACTCATACTGTGGGTATTATGAACTGAAGTGACAGAAAGGGGTTAACTTTCCTCCTCTACTTTTAGACCCTTTGGCTGGGGATGTTTGTCTAGGTTTTTTGCACTTGTTTTTCTCAGTTTCAGATGCCATTGTAATTTCCTTCAGACCTGGGAGTTTGAGCTATGGTGACCTTGGAATAAGGGTTTCCCGAGGGATATTGGTGCCAACTAGTCCAGCAGGGAAGCTCTGACAAACTGGGATGCTTAGGACTTGTGCCCAAGAGGTTGGGGGAGTAGGGCATTAGACTTGGAACTGGGGCTGCACTTAATAGGAGCTGAACTAAGTTATACACAATTTTTATACCTTTGAAGTAAATATTTTTGTACATGATAATCTGATTACTAGTGGTTAAATGGAACTGGAGTGTAAGAGAGCCCCTCCTCCAGCTTGAGGAAACATATTTGATGGAGGCTGGAGTCAATGGCAGAAAGCCTAGACACCTCTAATTCCCCTTAAGGGGACTGGAGAACTCTAGGGCAGAATTGGAATGTTAACATACCTGGTCTTAAGGCAGTGGGATCAGGGTAAACACTGTTACAGAATATTAAGGAAAGTCCTTTTTTCTTACACTTTTTATTGTTAACATAAATGGGTGTTGTATTTTGTCAAGTTTTTCCTCTATTTATTGGAATAAACAGTGTTTACTGTTATGATCGATATGCTTGGTTACTGATATGATTAATATGTTATACTATTAGTTTTCCTAATGTTGAACCATCCCTTATTCCTGATATAAAGCCAATCTGATCATAATGGATTGTGGTTAATCTTTTTAATATGTTGCTCTGGCCTCTTTGCTAATATTTTGTATCAATATTCACTAGAGACAGTGGTCTATGGTTTACTTCCACTGTTTTTCTCTCTCCTTGGTTTGGGTATCAGAACTACCCCTATTTGTCATATAGAAGGCACTGGGTAGGGTACCTTCTTTCTCTGTTTTCTCAAACAATTCCTATAGCCTCAGAGTTGACTATTCTTTAAATATGTTTGTGTTTGTATATGCGTTTTTGAATTTTGTTGATCTCAGATTGTCCTTCAGTTTTTCCATTTTAGAATTTATTTTAGAGTTTCAGATTTTTTTCTTTTCTCTTTTTTGTTTGTTTTGGACTCCTGCCCAACTCATTGATCTTTTGTATCTCATTTTTTGGTGATGAAAATATTTCAATATCTAAATCTTTCCCTATTGACTGTTTTGGGTATACCACAAAAGTTTTGATAGTTTTCTTTTTCTATTTTCATTTTTCTTTTTTTCTTTCCACCCTATTCTCCTCCCACTACCACCAAATAAAAAATAAAAAGAAATAAACTTGGAAGAAATAAGCACAATCAAGGAAAACAAGTCTACTCATTTTCCAAGTCCATATATATATATATACACATGTATATGTGTATATATGAATATATGTGTGAATATATTTATATATATGTGTGTATCCTTTTCCACTTTTAGTTCATCATCTTCCTTCCAGGAGGTAGGTAGCATGTTTCATCATAGACCCTCTAGAAATGTGGTAGGCCATTGCTTTGATCAAAAATTCTTAAGTTGTTTTTCTTTACAATATTGTTATCTTCATATAATTGCTCTCCTGGTTCTGCTTACCTAATCTTGCATCAATTTACTTCCCAGTATTTTGTCAATGACAAAGGACTAAATAAGGATGAATCATTTATGTTCAAATATGGAGAGATAATACATGTATCTCCTCTGAACCTTATTATCATTTGGGATCATAGAGGGAATCTAAATAGGCAAGGACTATGAGTGGTTCTACTACATTCTGATGATCTTAAAAGAAGAAGAAAAAGAGAAGGGAAAAGGAATACACCGAGGGGAAGGGAAAGGAAGGTTATAGAAAATTATCTCACATAATCAGGGTGTGTGAGCAGATATTTATGCAAACAAGGGCAAGGGGGTAGAAGGCGCTGCTGACACATCAGCCTCATTCTTATCTGAATTGATTAAAGAAAGGAAGAACACTCACACAGTTGGGTACAGAAATTCATTTTGCCCAACAGTATAGAAATAGGAGGAAAAGGGGAAAAAAGTGTGTGTGTGGGAGACTTAGCAAGTGGATAGTTTAAGGGAGGAATTAATCCTAAGCAAAACAAACCAAGCAAAGATGTACACAAATATAATAACCGTTTTTGAGGTGGCAAAAATGAGAATCTGAGGGAGTATCTAAAAACTGGGGAATGGACAGACAAATTATGGTATAAATGTAAACCAAATCCCCACTACCATTGGTAAAAGATGCTTTTCATTAGTAGAGACCAATACCCTGCCCCTACATGAGAGGTGGGGTAGAGTTGGGAAGAGCAGAAGAGAGGAGAGCGCTATTCTTTTTGGACTTTTCTTCAAGTTTTTTTTTTTGTAATTTAAAAAACATTTAAACTTAAATATAAAATAAGAAAAGAAAAAAGAAACAAACAAATACTAAAGCTTAAATACAAAATAAGAAGAGAAAATAGTCATTGCTATGTGCAAAGCAGAACATAAGAGAGCATTCAAAATATAAAACAATAAATTTCTCTTTCAAGAAAGCCTATATAATTAATACTACATACACATGGTGTTAGGAGCTGTCCATCTTTACTTCCTTGGAGATTTTATTTTGTTCTCGGCTGTGTATTTTTTATTTCATTTCACCCCCTTTCCTCTCCTCCCCCAAGAAGGCTACAATGAAGCTCAGAGGCACACGCAAACACACACATTCACATATATATGTGTGTGTGTGTGTATATATACATACACACATATACACACATATATAGACAAATAGATCTGCATACACTTACATATTTATATGTACACAGATATCTATGATTATACTCATATATACATTGATATGCATCTACATAAGACTGTACTATACCCATTTGTACTCTGTTTCTCTGAAGGTAGATAATATCTTCCTTCATAAGTCCAAGTCTTTCCATATTTTTCTAAATCCACCAACTCATCATTTCCTACACCACAGCAATATTTCAACCTTATACTGTCTAGTTATTTTAAATAGTATAAAGCAATATTGATTAATATGGCTGACATATAGTATAGTTTCTCTATTTTTCTAATTAAATCTATTTTAGCTTCAACTCATGAGATCATGATTACTACCCCTGCTTTTTTTCCTAATAAATTTACTCCTGATCTATATTTGATGTTTGGGTGTATCTCTTATTTCCTTTCTCTCCTGACTCCTCTACTTTACTTTGCTCTCCTATTACTTAACCTATCCCCCTTCAAGGATTCCCCCTTATCCTCGCCCCTCGCCCTTTCCCCTTGCCTTTTTTTCTATCTAAATTTAGAAGACTTTTATAGCATTTCAAATATATGTTTATCTTTATCACATTCCCATTAATATAGACCCAATTCTATACCCCTCTTATCCCATTCCCTTGCCCTCTTATTTCTTTATAAATTTAGAAGACTTTTATTTTCTTCTAAGTGCATATGTTGTTTTCTCTTTAACTCAGATCTGATGTGACTAGGGTTTCCTCTAAAATCCCTCCCCCCTCCCTATCCCCTTAGCCTTTTATTTCTTCCTGAATTTAGAAGACATTTTTGGATGTATCCTTCTACATATATATGTATGTATGTATCATTTCCTCTTTAACCCATTCCCAATGAGAGTAGAGTTCTAGAACTCCCAACCCTCCTCCCCCATCTAATTCCTCTGTGTCGGTTCTTCCTCTCAAACCTGTATGAGAAAATTACTCTTTTTACCTTTTTCTAACTGGTATAACTTTTTAGAGTCACATCATGCTCAGCTCTACCCAAATCTTTTCTTTTGAATTTACCCAATTACTAATTAGAATCTTTGACATACAGTTTATATTTCCTCATATAAAAAGTAAACAATCTGTCTTTGATGTGTGCCTTATATTTCTCTTGGATCTTGTATGTTAAATTTTCTATTAAGATCCTCAAAACCTGGCAGTTCATTGAATATTCACTTACTTTTGTTCAGGATTATACTTAACTTTGCTGGGTGTGATATTTTTTATTACAACCCCAGTTTTTTTGCTCTTTGATATATGGTGTTCCAAGACCTGTGCTCTTTTAGTGTAGCCACTGCTTGTATAATTCTAACTGTGGCTCTGCCGTATTTGAATTATATTTTCCTTATTTCTTGTAACATTTTCTCCTTGAATTGAGGGCTTTGGAATTTAGCTGTGGTATTCCTGTAGGTTTTCTTTGTAGGATCTCTTTCAGGAGGTTATCAGTGGATTTTTTCTATTTCTACTTTCCCCTCTTGTTCTAACACTTCAGGATACTTTCATTTTTCTCTTATCATTGTACCAAGATTCTTTTTTTATCATAGCTTTCAGATAGTCTGAGTATTTTTATGTTTTCTCTTCTTGATCTGTTCTTCAGATCAGTTGTTTTTATTATGAGATATTTCACATTATCTTCTACTTTTTCATTCTTTATATTTTGTCTCATTATTTCTTGATCTCTTATAACTTTGTTGACTTCCCCTTGCCCAAGTCTAATTTTCAAGGAGTTGTTATCTTCCTTAAGGTTCTGGATCTTTTTCAGTTGGTTAACTTTCTTTTCATAGTCTTGTTTTTCTTGGATTGTTCTTATTTAAAAATTTTTCTCCTCAATTTCCTTTTATTTTTAAAGTGTTTTTAAAGTTTTTTTATGAATTCTTTTTGGGCAGGTGACAATTTGACATTACTCTTTGGGGCAGGGTGGTTTTTTTGCTTCAGTAGTCTCCTCTGAAGGTGAAACCCAGTCTTCTCTATTGCCATAGTAACTTTCTGTGATTTGGTTCTTTCTCCCTTTCCTGATCAATTAAAAAAGTTTTTTTTATAGTTGCTTGTTGAAATCACTTATAGTCCTGGGGTATGGGGGATGGTGCCTTTATGTCCTCCTTCAGTTCTCTCCTCTAGTCCTCTGATCAAGGATTCTGCCCCCCTATAAGGGTCCACAGCGAGCTGCGTCCCTGCCCCACTGCTTCTGCACTCACTGGTCATGTGCTGATTCTTTCTCACTCAGAACCTCATCTAGTCATTACAGTTGGGCCTAGTGTCCCTTATAAGTAGAGGTTCCCTTAATCTTGGTCCCTCTCCCCCCAGAAGCCAGATTCCCCCATACTGTCTGGGAGGTGAAAATTCCTGTGGTTGGGACTAAGGCTACCTCTCATCCCAGCTAACCCCATGGCTCTCCTCTTGCTGTTTCAGTGGAACAAGCCTGGAGGTATTTACACTTCATAGGGACCAAACCTCAGTCCTGGGATTTTTCTTCAGATCTTCTCCAGTTGTCCCAGGAGGACTACTGTTCTACCTCAACTCTTGTTTATTTTTTAACTGCTCTACATTCACCCTAAGGCACTATTTTATCTTGTTTGTGGGGGGAAATCTGGAGAACTCGGAATTTTCTGACCTTCTCTGCCATTTTCTCAGAATCCTCTCCTCTCTTCAAATCTGTTCAGGTTTTGTAGTCACTTCTATGTTTCTGACTTCAAGATTGGTTTTCATTGGTTTTCATTGGTTTTCAAGATAGAAGATGGAAGATGCTGACCTCACTTCAGATTGCTAGAGGATGAGACTCTATGAAAAAGCTGACATGAGAGAAACTGTCAGTCTCCATAATATCCATATCCTTAGTTGGCAACACTAGAGACTTTAGGGAGCTTCCCTTTGGGTGAGATCCAAGACTCTCTCTCACTCTTTCTCTCTCTCTATCTCTTGTTTGAGCAAAGTTATTTCACTCCCAGTGGGAAAGCTCTTTTATTCTATTTTGTCTGATATGTTTTCTATGTATATTTTCTCTGATTTCTATTTTGCTATTGACTTGGATAACTGGGTTTCTTTGCTACCTACTATGTGTGTTCATTGTGGAACCATTCACTAAATGTATTTATTCTTGAACTTGGTATTTGGTGGAAAAGGGGTCAAGTATTAGATATAAAGCTTTGGGTCCTCCTTCCCCTAATTAATAAACAGTGATCAAAATCTTAGCCTGAAACTTAAACCATATCCCCCTTTAGGGGAACAAATTGATAAGCTTCTAACCTGGTACCCCTTCCTCTCTGAGTAGAGCAGAGTGGCCAAGTCTAATAGGGGAGACCAGGATGCAAACAACTATGTACAACACATATCTAAATATATAAAATATGTAACTTTGTGTATATATGTGTATATATATATATATATATATATATATATATATATATATATACACACACACACATACTTATGCACAAAGAAGATAAACTGGAGATAATCAACAAAGGGAAGGCATTGGTTTTAAAAGGGATCAGGAAAGATTTCTTACATAAGGTGGGATAATAGCTGGGATTTTAAGGAAGCCAGAGAAGCCAGGAGACAGACAATTCCAGGTGTGGGGGACAACTGGTATTGGGAGGCAGGAGACGGAATATTTTTTGAGAAGAACAGCATAGGGGCCAGTGCCACCAGACTGTAGAGTACTTGGATGGAGGAAGAATGAGGTGTAACAATCTTGGAAAGGTGGGAAGGAGCAAGTTATGAAGATCATTGAATGCCAGCAGATTTTATCATCATGGATTTGGTGGGGAGTAAGGGGAGTTTATTGAATGGGGGTGGGACATGCCATGGTCAGACTTGTGCTTTAAGAAGATCGATTTGACAGCTGAATGGAGGAGAGAATGAAGTATGGAGAGACTTGGTGCAGAGACCAATGAGTAGGCTATTGCAATAGTTCAGGTGTGAGATGATGAAGCCCTGCACCAGAGACGTGTTTTGAGGATCACTTGAGATAATACATATGACTGTGCTTTGGAAAACTTGACACATCACACAATGGACACAAATGGGATTCTTACTTCTATTTTCCATGTCCATAGACCTGGAGGGAGAAGAAGCAAAATATGTATAATCTGCCTCCCTTCCAGCCACACAGTGACACTGACCCTTCTCAGTCTCAACCTGATTCACCTGGATTCCTTCACTCACCTCTACCTTTTAGGGTTAGGTCCCCTTGGATCTTTTAGGTTCTTAGCAATAGATGTCCAGGACCCTCTATGACATCATATGACTGAGTTCTGGGGACTTTAAAGGTGAGAGTATAACAGCATGGATACTGCTGAACCTGGACTTGTCCCTCCATACCTGGTGCTTAATATTGTTACCACTTAAGTTTTTGAAATCTTTTTGAAATCACTAAGTTTTTCTTTCATTCCTGAACAGTTTCAAAAAAAAAAACCAAACAAATTTCACCTTTCTATTTTATTTTTTCCTTTCTTTACTTTTTTTTTTAAGTTTTGAAATCTGGAGTCCTGTTTTTAGAACTTGTTGTCTTTTATGTTTGACTTAATTTCTTTCAGGACAGTGACTTCCCTCTCTCCTTCCCTTTTTATAACTTTCTGCTGCAATCATCAACTGCTTATGCATGCAAAGTACTTGATTAAATGCTTCAAATTGTTTCATTAATAATGTGTTTTCATAGGAGCATATGATTGTGTAATCACTATTAATTTATTCAATTTGGCCTACTTATTTACCTACTTTTTAATATTTACCTTGTATTTATATTTATCTACTTAATTTATTCATCTATTTATTTGCCTACTTCTTTATTGGTTTATGATTGAAGCATTGCCACAAACTATTTATGTCTATTACAATGCCACTATTTTTTCATATTTGCTTTACTATTATCTGAGAGATACCATTTGTTTAAGACAATTATTATTGTATTGTGTCATTATTGTATTTATTGCATATTTAGTACATGCAATACTTTTGGTTTGTAGATTACTATCATAATGGATCAATGCATTGAATAAACTTGATTAAAAAATAATATTATGTCTTTGAGTTAAGAATTCATATGGGTCTCCTCATTTTAGCAGTAAACTCAGAAAGTAAAAATATTGTCACTATAAGGGCACTAAACAGAAAGATGAAAGTGTAAGGTCAGGACTGGGAAGATCACTCAATACTCTATGAATTACTTGATTCATTTGATCATTCAAAAATGCCAGGTCTACAAACAGTAGACTTTGCCAACTTTGTGCTCATGCTCCATCCTGCATACAATTTCCAACTGTTGACACCTCATAGAAACTAAGGTCAATATTGACAAGCACATTTTATCTCTGGGTTATAGATTAAACCACTAAGTGCTTGCTCCAGTCCAACCTTACTGACTCCTTCCACTTTTACCACATCTCTGTAACTGAATATTCACAAGAATGACAAAGGTAGCAGATTCTTCCCCTTTGCTCTGGATGATAGACTAGATGAAAACATCATCTTCCTATTGTTTTCCACCAATGACAGATCATCCCTCAAGTTTTTACAAACATACATGTCATGTGATTACAGACAGGATATTCATCAGAACCTGCATAAGTCCAAAAACTGATCTTTCAAGATATTCATTTGATTAGTCTGACATGTTCTAACTCAGATGTTCTGTAGTGACTCTTGTCACCTGGGTGATCCAAACACCTTATATTTGTTCTCCAAGATGACTTGGTTCTTTTCCAGGAATGTGTCCTAACCTAGGTCTAAGATTTTCTTTTGCAGTATGATATCTAATTTCAGCTCTTCTCACATATGAAGGGGATCTTTCCAGCACAAGGGATCTTGCTTTATCCCCATTCACAGGTAAACATCCTCTTTCTGGCTTCTCAGTTTCTTTGCTCATTGTGACCTGATGGGCTTCTCTTCTCAAGAAGAGAAAGGAGAAAAGAGTTTTCATTGATAAGTGTTAGGTTTGTAGAGTCTCTGTCAAATACGTGGGTTACATATGTGTGTAGCAAGGCACAAACACAGACTTACAGAAAACAGATGTGGTTTCTGAATTGGCCACATCCACAGAACTTTTGAGATCTAAGAACTTTGCTGGGATTTAGTTATTAAAATTTTGTTAATATGCTTCTATTGCAAAAATGCTGATTGATTTGACTTATGCAAACATGATTGATGAGAAAGGTAAGACTGCCAAAACTGTCTTTAAACATCTATGAAGTAATTTGATATCATTGATAGACAAATATAAACAAACTTTCAAAGACTTGGTCAACTACCACATTCATGAGCCTTTCATCCTGTACCAAAGTTCCAGTCTGGAGGGACTGGAACAGCAGTATGTCTAGAGAATAATGGTCATCAAAAACAGTTGCATTTCCCAACAGAGAAAAGGGATAGGGATTAGATCTGCGCTATTTTTTTTTTCACTAGTGGAAACTTCGAGGAAATATCCCTGTATCAATTTTGGTCCTAGGATATTGAAAACTTAAGTCACCTGCCCAGGGTCATATAGCCAATGTATATCAGAGGTGGCACTTAAACTTGGGCCTTCCTTTATTTGCTACACGACACTGGGAGCAAAGGACTTAAGCTGTAGACTTCTTGGCTTTGATATAGGATGTTTTTGAAAAGTTCAGAGACTGTACATTTCAAGTGTGAACTGATAAGCCACTAACATATTTTGGCCAGTGGTAAGTGCAATGTTGCTTTCCAATGCTGGACATTACGACCTTATGCTGTATATTTGGAGGATATTTGAACTAGAAAATGTTTGGAATTTATTGTTGTTTTTTTTTAATCACTGGGAGAAGCTAGGGAAAACATGTCCTATATTACAATAGAAATGACTGGTTATTTCACCAGATATATAGAAACATACCAAAGCAACAACCCATGCTAAAGAATGTGGGAGAAGCATTTTGACTAAGGAAGAAACTGAGAGTAAACTTTTTAAGAAAAAAAAATTCACAAGTATAAAGAAATTTAGGAAACACTTTATTGTCCTCAAGAAGATTCATAGTCCAAGGATTTCAACTGCATAATCTTGAATTTGATAGGATCACCAACACCAGAACAAAAATCTCAGTGTATTCAACATATGGCATTTTGAAAGCTCCCTTGTTAGAATATGAGTTCCTTGAGAGCAGAGACTGACATGTTTTTGTATTTGGATCTCAGTATTAAGCACTATACTTTGCATTCATTCATTACCAACCTTCATAAATTCAGATTTCAGGGGGCGGAGCCAAGATGGCGGAATAGAAAGACTCACATTTGCTAGCTCCGAACCCACAGCCCATGGATTCCCTCTAAAAAGAACTCCTGACAAATTCTGGAACAGCTGCACAGAAACACAGTGAAGGAGATTTCCGTTGCAGAGAGCCCTGAAAAACCCACCACAAAGGTACCCCAGACAGGAGCGTTGTCCTGTCCTGCTGAGCGCTCCCCTCCTCCGCCCCGGCCTTGCGGCACTGAGAGGAGCGAGCAGAGCCCAGCAGGCGGCAGGGACCTGAATCTCCGGCAGCTGGGAAGGTCCCTCCACCCACAGACGCACAGGTCAGTGAGAGAGATGGGCTGAGAGGGGAGCGGGGGAATCTCCAGGACTTGGACCCCCTGGGAAGCGGCCACTGCGGCAGAGGCTGAGGCAGCTCA
>JAQQSK010005641.1:0-14817 GCA_028658325.1 Potorous gilbertii
ACACACACACACACACACACACACACACACACACACACACAAACACACACACACACACCTATCTAGACATGTATATATATGTGTGTGTATGTAGAAACAAATTTGTTAACCCCACCCAGAAAGTAGATCAGCCTAATAGCTGAGGTTTCTTGTGTAGCAAGAGCATCACTCATCCATATTTGAAAGTAAACTTGATGGAATGAATACTTTGAATTAACAGCTTTAAGTTTTAACTCATTCTCCCTAAGGACTGAAGTGGTCAAGGGGAAAGTGTGTCCTTGGTTCAGAAGAGGATATTTTTGTGCTTCGGTTCCTGATATACATCTTAAGAAAATATCTTCTGTAAACCATAATTGATGCCAATTAGTTAAGTGATATTAGTGTGCTAATCACTGGGTAAATCAATAATATAGGATTGATACTATATGAAACTCCTGGAGATATTGGGGAGAACACTCCAGAATACAGACTCAAGGTAAAAATCCCCCAACCCCTCAGGGGTACCTCTATAACCCTAAGAGAAGAGTAGCCACCCTCCATTGTCCCAACTTGCCAGTTAGATTGGGAATTGGAATAAGGACTCCCAGAGTTTATATGGGATATATGATAATATATCATACATTTAATATGCATATTACATAATACATTGCATATATATGTAAAATATATGTATACTATATATCATAAATATAAAATACCAAATACATTATATTATTATGTATATACATATATTAAAAAGTGAGTGGAAGAAAAAACTATTGCTTGATAATTATCACTTATTTACATTTTACTTGATACTTTAGGTATAGAAGTAGAGTACCGTCATCAGACCTTTCTGATGGGCCTAGCATGTGCAAGGCAGAAGGTGCTATGGTTACAAAGTAGTTGGGACTTAAATCTAACTGAAGAAATAAGTTATATACATAAAATGACAATAATCTTTAGTAACATATACAACATGAGTAAGTTTTGGATACAGTAATACTATAGAAGCTCAGAGGACAGAGAATATGAATTCTATAGGGATAGGTGCTATAGAAATGCACATATACATAGAATTTTAGAATCTGTTAAATAGGAACCTCTTACAAAACCTTATTTTGCTGCCTTATTGTGGTATGGAGTTCACTCCGATTCTTGAAGACTATGCCAAAGGGTTATGAAGTCTAGAAAACTCTACCAAACTGGAAAAGCTTGAGGACAAGTCACATAGTAGATCAGGTATCAAGTGAGCAAAATTTAGAGATTCTCATCATCAAATTATCCATGGGGCAATTCAGTTTGCCACTCTGCAATACCACTTATTATATAGTCAACAATTTACAGACCTTTAAAGTCTGCAGCTTCTTCCATACGTGGTTTCCTTTGTTCCTCAAAATAATCCCGTGAAGGATATACTAAAAGATTTTATCAACCCCATTTTAGAGATTAGAAAACAACTAAAACTTGGACTGGATAAGTGATTTATATATGGTCAAATAGCTAAGAAGTATTAGAGGCAGGTTTCAAATTCAGGTCTTTTCTGACTCCAAATGTGCATCTATTTATATTTATATTATTATATTATATATATTATATTATTGATACTATTTATATTAATTTGATCTCAGGAATATATTCCAAAGTCAGTGATGGGAAGGAATGAAGCAGGCAAAGTCATCTGTACAAAGATGTTGACAGCAATCCTACTTATGAAAGTGAAAAGTTGGCAAATGCCCACAATAGGAATCAGAAAGACCTGAGTTTGAATTGTGTCTCAGACATATCTAGCTATATGGTGCCAGGCAAGTCATTTAACCTTTCTCAACATCGGTTTCCACATCTGTAAAGATGGAATAATAATAGCACCTACCTCACAGAGTAATTGAGAAGAATGAATAAAATATCCATATAAATATATATGTATATATACACATTATTCAATAAAATAGAAAATATTGTAAATCTTAAAGCATTATACAGCCATTAGGATTATTGCTATTCTGCTCCAGAGAGTTATCCCCACCCTACCTCTGTTACTTGGGTGGAATGTCAATACATTAGAAGCTCACATCTAAATTTCCATTGGTGTTTTCAAAACCGAGCATATTTCACTATTGGGAATAGTACTGCAAGTTGTTGGGGTGGGGTAAGGGAAGGGAATGAGAATCAGAAGGACAAAAATGTAATTTGTATAAAGGTTTTCATAGTAATATTACTTGTGACAATGAAAATCAGGCTGATACCCAAAAATAAGAGAATTGCTTGGCAAACACAAAATGTAAGAAATGAGAACTCTATGGATTCTGTCCATCCATGGAAATATCTATATGAAATAATGTTAGACAAGTTGTAGTTTATGATTGTAATGGAATACTCTTGTTCCATAAGAAATGATGAGCAGGTAGACTTCAGAAAAATCCGGAAAGACTTATATGAATGAACTGGTGCTGAGTGAAGTGAGAGGAACTAGGAGAACATTGTACACAGTAACAGCAACATTGTGCAATGACCGACTTTGACCAACTCTTCTTAGCAAAGCAAGGATCTCATATAACTCCAAAAGACTCATGATGGAAAATGCTATCCATATTAAGGAAAAGAACTATAGAGTCTAAATGCAGATTGAAGCATACTATTTGCTCTCTCTCTTTTTTTGTTTCTTCTTTCTCATGATCTGTCCCATTGGTTCTAATTCTTCTTTACATGATGACTAATATGAAAATATGTTTAATATGAAGGTATGTGTAGAGGCTATATCAGATTGCATGACATCGTGGAGTGGGAAGAGGGGAGGGAGGGGGATAGAAGTGAACCTTGAAAACTAGAAATAAATTAATTAAAAAATAATGTTAGAAAACCAAAATAGAACACAAGTTGAATATTAGACTCAGCAGCTGTGTAAGACAATTTGGCATATTTGTGAATAGTTCTATATGGCAATTTTTTTGCTTTATTTTCAATAAAAGTTGCTTATGTTCCTAATTTTCTAAAAGGAAGAAAAGGAACAAGGATGAACTATGGCTAGAATTCAGTTCAGCATCACTCAGCACTTGTTGAGTGCTCTTGTGTAAATAACTTGAGTTTTCTGGGATTCAATTTTCTCATTTGTATAATAAAAGCATCTACCAAACAGAATTGTGTTTAGGATCAAATGAGATTATATATATGTAAAACACCTACTTAATCTAAAAGAGCTATGTAAATGTCAGCCTCCAAGAAAAGAATATAAATTTTTCACCCACAAAAATAGATTTTCAACTGTAACATTGCTGACATTCACAAGTTGAATTAAATATGTTGGTTTTTCTGTATGAAAACAAAATATCAAATGCCCAACAATAAGGCATTCACTTCATATTATTTTTCCTTTAGTAGTGATGGATTTGTCCAATCCATCTATACTCTTCCAGCTGCCCCATTCCTTCTCCCAAAATATGCCATTAAGAGTTGGCTGGCCTAAATGAATTAAAAGTATAGTGTGGAGCCATGAAATAAGAGTATAAGCATCAAGGCTCTGACTAATCTTGCCCACATGAGGTTTTAAATATAGAAACTTAAATTCTTTACCATCATAGCCCTAACTTAATCAGTTCCAGAAAGATTACCAATATTCTGAAACATGGAAGTTGAAAAAAATTCAGGGCTAAGAAAACATACTTTGAATTTGCTAACCTTGCTTGCACAATATTGCAACACAATATTGCTGCCATTTTTCCTACTTATTTGGTAACAAGAAATGATGGTAGCCATCTTACACTCAGGAAAGTCTCCTTTTCTTACTCATTAGTGCTTCAAAACCAAACATTAATGCTTCAAAAGATTAGAAAATACCCAAATCTTTTGCCAAGAACTCTTTATCTATACTCACTCTATCTCAACTCTTAAGTGATACTATCCACTTCTATTTTGAAGAATTTCCTTGTCTTTATCCTTCCTGATTTCTATCAAAGAGAGATAGCACTGGCATGCAGAGATATAGGCATAGATTTTAAAGATGATACTGATACAATGCCAGGATAAATGAACGAAGCTATGCTTACACATTCATAAAATGTGCTCGTGAGCATACAAATGACACAATGAAACAGAAATTAGGAAGTGTCTAGGCCTGCAGAATCTATATAAAGAAATACTTTCCTTTTAGAATATAATTGCATCCATCCTGTACCCAAGAATTTGGACTGAATTTAGGTCAGGGTTAAAAGTAATTTGTTGCAGATTTTCCTTAAGAAGGCAAGCAAAGCAACAAGGGCCATTCTTTTTAAGAGGCTAGGAACAAAAGATATGAAAAAACAAAAAGCGAGGAGTAAGTTGTCTTTGACTTGTCTATCACAGAGGTTTACACAATATTCAGGAACTAGAAACTCCAGTTTTTCAACTTGATCTGGCAAGGGTGTTTTCTTTTTCACTGGCTAATCTGGATGCAGATTGGGTCAGGCACATTGGTTATAAGACATATCTAGACATCTTAGACAAATAGCATTTAAAACTGGGAAATCTCTCCTTGTGTAAGAATACTTTTTAAGTGAAATTTCCATTTAGTCATACTATTTATTCAAAATAAATCGACAGTTAAAATTAATTTGTGACATCTCCTTAAATGTGAGGTTTAAATACCTCCCCAAATTTGGGGTCTTCAAGTTTGAAGGTTGGAAATGTATTCATATTCACTTTACCCACACATTAGCTTCAGTTTGAAAAGCTTGGTGGTATATTCCTGTAATCCTAGATATCAGGACAGCTTGCGCTGGAAGATCTCTTGAACTTGGAGGTTCTGAGCTGGAGTAGACTATGTCAATTGGGTGGGTACACTAAGGGCAGTATCATTATGGCGAGACCCTAGGAACCAGGAGCCACCAAGTTGCCTAAGGAGATGCAAACTGGCACAAGTTAGAAAATGGCCCAGGTCAAAGTAACCATATAATCAATAGTGGGATCAGGCTAGCAAATAGCTCCTGCATTTCCAGTCTAGAAAAGATAGGAGAAAGGAAGGAAGGAAGGAAAAGAAAAGAAAAAGGAAAGGAAGGAGGGAGAAAGGAAGGAAGGAAAAAAGGAAGGAAGGAAGGAAAAAAGGAAGGATAAAAGACAGAAGGGGAGAAAAGAAAAGTTTACCTGTTCAGATTTTGATGATATTCTGGAAAAATAGCAGTAGGTCCTCCAACTGCCAGTCTCTTAGAATTGTATTATCTGATCTCATCTATAAAGACTTTCTGAGCAGGATTGAGTTCCTTGTTAAATGCAACAGCTGTTAAACCAATGTTCATTTGTAACTGGAATGAAATAGCAGACTGAATTACAGAAGGAAACCTGAAAAGTCTTTGAAGAATCACAGTGATTCTGCCATGGGGTATTTGGTGAATCAATCTTATGACTGACAGAAGGAGCATAGAGAGGAGTGTATGTTCTTTTCTGAGTTTACGATGACGGCTGTATTATCTGGTTGCCAAAAAGCAAAACATAATGACTGATCTCACTTTGTTTTCTTTAAAATTGTTGTTGTTCAGTCTCGTCCACCTCATCATGACCCTGTGACCATACTGTCCATGCAGCTTTCTTGGCAAAGATAATGGAACGCCTTGCCATATCCTTCTCCAGCTCATAAAGTTAAGTGACTTGCCCAGGGTCAGACAGCTAGTGCCTGAGGTCACTAGCTCTAGGTCCATCACTATCCACTGCACCAACTAGCTGCCTCCTATTTCTTTAAAATACATTTTATTTAACCTTTTGCCATTACATCCTGGTCATTTCCTATTCTCCTCTGATTTGAAACCTTTCTTGTGACCAAGAAAAACACCTAAGTACAAACATCAGATATAGACACCTTGTCTGACATTATATACAATATCATCTTGGTAGCATCCCTACCTCTGCTATCAGGGACAACACAGGTTTGGCTATTTCTTCCCTAGCACCCCAGGACTGTTATTTCATTCCTAGATATTCAATGAGCTTTTAAAAATCTTTTCATTCACATTGTTGTAGTCTATATGTATACACACATAAAATATAAATAATATATAAATATTAAATATAACAGATATTTATATTTATACATACATATATGTGTATATATATATGTGTGCGTGTATATATATATAATTCTTTTAGTTCTGTAACATGGCAGAGGAGAAAAAGCAGTGGTTTTGTATTAAAATTCTCCCTATATTTTTTCATAACTGTGTTCTTTTGTGATCTTCACTTCAATCCCACTGGGGCATATTATTGCTGTGTTTGATGCCTCTGCATAGACTATAAACTCCCTGAGGACAAGGCCTGTGTTTGTTTTTCTATCCCCAGTGCTTGCCATAGTGTCTGGGCATATAGAAAGTATTTAATAAATACTGGTTGATTGATGACGCTACATCAGTTTATACAAGTCCTCCCAGATGTCTTTGAATTCCTCATAATTCCTTATAGTAGAATGACGTGCCATCACATTTGCATACCATAATTTTGTCAGTCATTCCTCTTGCTAATCTAAGTTTAAATCAGAAATTAACAGAACCATCGGAATGGAAGGGGACTTTAAGAAATCATTTAATGCCTCTGCAGACACTCAGATTAGACCACACCCAAACTTTTCCAGACAGATCAGAATCTGCCTAGTCTGATGAATAAGGCTTCATTTGCATTTCAGAAGTACCAACCATTATTTGGCTTGATCCCTTGACTTTTTAGAGAACCAATAGAAAATTGAATAAAAATTAGGGGATGGTAAGAAAGGGAGGGGAACTTTGGAAAAAACTTTAACATATCCTTTCGTTCCACAGATCAAGAAGCAGCTGAATGCCAAGCCTTTCCCCAAACTAACACTATTGATGACAATGAAATTTCAATGAAAGAAAACAATTTGTTACACCTGTAAGCTTATTACAAGATACAACCTGTATCTATGCTGGCCACTAGACCCAGATGACTCAGGCAGAGAAAGTGAGGCTGGTGACCTTGCACAGCCCTTCCTCACTCAAAACAAAGTCAAGTGCAAGTCATGTCATCATTTCTCTGATGTCATGGTCCTCTTTGAAAACAAAAGACGAACACAGCAACAACTGTACATGTGAGCACTTACTATCCGAGGTCCTAGGAAAAAATGTGAACAACAGCTGGTATTGACAGATTACTTCTTGGTTTACACAGTAGTTTCTCATTTGATCCTCAGAGCTCTCTGTTGTAGCCCTTTAGGTATTATCATACCCTTTTCAAAAATGATCAAACTGAGCTTTAGAGAGAGGTGAAGTGATTTGCCAAATATTCTGCATCTAGTAAGTGTATTCATTTATTCTCACATGAAACAAGGGCTAGGGCTTTTCCCACAGTAAGCAAAATTAGCAAAGTTTAAAATAACCTAAATTTGTGAGGGTTGGGTAGGAGAGAGATCTCTTCCAACTTTCTGAAGGGCCCCAGTACTCTCTTTCTGTTCTGAGGACCTAGAACCCTAAATCTAAAGACCTGACATCTTATAAATACATGTGACTTTAGGCAACTTGCCAAACCTCCCTAGCTTTTGTTTTCCTTATCTGTAAAATGATGGAGCTGAACTAGATGGCCTTTGGGAGTCATTCTAGCTTTAAATCTATACCTGTGAAAGTGACCCAGTGCTCTGAATTTTTGCTGACAGCTGCTTTCCCATTAAAATGTACATTTTCAGTATTCTTTTCTCTCTGTGTTTTGCTGTTTGCAAGCCAGTCTAACAAACTAATTCACAATAAGGTGCTAATGTTAGGTAACAGTGTGGTATATTACCTCTCTCAGGGCATACACACTTTTTAGACTTTGCTGCCATATCTCAACTGTAGTCTTCTCCTGGAATATTCCTCCTCCATTTCTTTTCTCTCATTGGTGGATTTCTTCCAAGGTCTCCATTTTTGGGAAGGGTTTAGTTACCCAATAGTCCTCTTTCTTCCATTTTTGACCTCTCCGATTCTCTTTTCAGCTCCCTTTTGCATGCTGTCTTTCCCTCATTAGAATGTATGTTCCTCAAACTAGGTACCTAAAAATCTACCTTGTTCAGGACCCAAATTCCTAGGCTAACTCCAATAGATCCAGCATGAACACTGTGGAAATGGAGGATGGAGGTATCCAAAAGGTCACTATTTGATTTACTGGCTTAATTATGATATAATGATGTTACCACTTGTTAATTTTGTCCATGGGGGATCAAGATTTCCAGGTTTGGGTGATTGTGCTGTCTAGTTTTTATGTGACATAGATGAAATTGATCACCAAGGGAAAAAAAAAGAATCTAATTTCTTTGAGGACAGAGACTGTCTTCTTGCTTGTATTTGTGCTTAGCACAGTTCCTATCACATAGCAAGTGTGTAATAAATGCTTGCTTGGCCTTAATGTGTTACCCCTCTTAGCTCACACACACTTGGATTTTAATGGAACCTTCCTGGCCTTAACCCAAAGGGAGAACTAATGCTGGACATATATATGAAACATCAGATGATGAATTAGGGAAATGTACTTGGGTTGACAGGCCTTTTTGAAGTTTGTGAAGTATGGTCCTTCTGGTAAATGTTTAATTACTAGCTCGGTGGGGAGGGGAGAAATGTATGTATGACACACTTCTAAGCTTAATCTGCCTTCTTAACATTTTCTTCATCGCTTTTTTAAGTCTAGGCAATTAACAAAACAGTAAGTCAAGCCTTGATTTGGTTTGTCTTTCTGAGATGTAAATGCTCACAATAAAAATTTAACATGGCTCCCTTGAGCCTTTACTGATGGCTCTTGCAAGCCACTGCCTTGAAATCACAATCCAGAAATAGAAGGCTATTCCATCTATGATTCAAGTGAAAGACAGCGGGTGCTTTAAATTATTGCCTCACAACCAGACATCCCTCATCTATTTCCTTTCCCTAGTAAGGGCTAAATTGGTGGGGGTGAAACAGAATTGTCTAAGTATACTCTTGGAGAGAAAACTCTAGCATTCGTGTGGTACTTAAAAGGTTTATAAAGTGCTTTATAAATATTATCTCATTTGATTCTTGCAACAACACTGAGAGATAGGTACTGTTGTTACCCCTAATTTACAGAAGAGGAAACTGAGACTGAGAGAAGTTAAATGACTTGCCCAGGGTCACACAGGTATTAAGTGTCTGAGGCAGGATTCAAAAACTCATGTCTTCCTTACTCCAAGTCCAACGTCTATCTACTCATCCATTTATTGACTACGAGCATCTTCCCTAAACAAAGATTTTTTGGGGGGAGGTTGATAAAAAGTTATCCAGTGTATTTATGCTATAGCATACATTGCAATGGTGATGGGATCTGGGATCCAGTATAACTAAGCTGCATAATTAATCCTAAGGAGTGTTAAACATTATAATCTATTAAATTTTTAAATCTAAAGACTACAAACCCTTACATCTTGACATAGGAAGGAAGGTCTCTTTTTATTTGTTTTAAATGTTTGTCTTTGTAAACTGTTAAATAGGCTTTTGCTAGTCATGGTATATTCATTGGAAACTCAAGTGGGAGAGATTCATTTGGAGGGAGAGAGCATCCCTAAAAAAGGGAGGTGTTTCACCAGAGCACTAGCTGTGGGCTCAGAACTAAAAAAGAAAAAGAAAAAAAAAGAAAAGAAAAGAAAATTACAAAAAGATGCTATGATACAATTTCCTAGAGCATAAAAGGAAAATTTATACCAGGATATCCTATGCAATGAGAGAGTGGAGAGCAAATAGATGTTGGACAATACTATTCACCATACCACAACACCATTGCTAAAAATGTGGAGAAAAGCTAAAAAAAAACAAAAGTGGCCATTAGGCTAAAGTCCAGGAAAGAGGTAATGAGTACTTGAGCTGTCATGCTGGCAGTGAAAATGCTACTCTAAAAGTAAAATTCCTAGGCCTAGAAGAGTATCCAGAATGGTACTACCATATGTAGTATCTTAGCGTCAAGAACAGGTAGATGGTACAGTGGATAGAGCACTCGGCCCATGGTAAGGAAGACCTATGTTCAAATCTGGCCTTAGATGCTAGCTGTATGACTCTTGGCAAGTCACTTAATCCTATTTGCCTCAGGATTCTCATCTGTGAAATGAGTTGGAGAAGGAAATCACTTTAATATCTTTGCCAAGAAAGCCCCAAATGGGGTTATGGAGAGTGGAACATGACTAACACTATTTAGCAACAATGAAAGAGTCAAGAATCATATAAATGGGCTTTTATAATTTGCAAAACATTTTAATATATCATTTCATTTGTTCCTCACAACATTCCTATCAGGGAAGTAATATAGGAGTTGTTACTCCTGTTTTTGGATAAGGAAAGCAGTTCCCTATCTCATGAAATGATAGGTCTATACCAACAAAGAAAGAGCTGCAAAGCACTGTATAAATGTGAGTTATTATAATTTGGCAAGGGTTATGTAGCACGGAGTGTGCCATACTAAGAGACAGGTGATGCCACTATCAGAAATATGGAAATCCTGAAGAGCTTGGAAGAGCATTTGTTATTTTAACTTGAAATATTTCAATTTTGTGATATATCCACAAAACATCTGAACAGAAATGTCCAGTAGTCAGTTTGAAATTCAGATCTGGAAATTGGCAGGAAATCAGTGTTAGAAAGACCAGTCTGTGTAGAGGCAGGTGCAGTAGTGGATCAGATTGCCAGAGGAGAAGGTAGAGAAAGAAAAGAACAGTGAACAAAGCTTTGGCAAACACCTATGTTTAATTTGTACACAATATGTCTAGTTAGGTAAATTGGGGTTGTATTTGGTAAGGAGGAATGTCCAGTTTCACTAGGGAGGAGATGCACTTATCTGTCTGTTTCCATCTTGAGGATCCTTTTCATAAATTAAATGCAAGGTTTATTGTTATTGTTGTACATGGGGGAGGAGGGTTCGTTGGAGGACGTGTGTGTGCATGTTTGCTTCTAGTACGAACCTGGCACTATAGCCAAAGAAATAAGACAATTAATAGAATATGCTGAAATGAAATAAACAGTCCAATCTTGTCATATTAATTTTGTTGCATCATTGTCTTTCCATTTTCTTCTCACACTGAGTCCCTTGCTACTTGGATTATCAACTAGCTGCCTGCGTAATTTATCCCTCTGAGTCCTTCACAAAGACATAACAGTGCTTCTGAAAACAGTCAACAAAAGGAGGTAGGAAGGAGGGAAGAAGGGAGGGAGAATGCCATGAATATTTTAGTTTGGTAGAGACTACTTATGAAGTTCAAACAAGTGGTGGTTGGTGTCAGTGTCAATCTCTCCACAATTTGCACTCTGTAAACTGAAAACTAAAAGGTTGACTCTGGGATAGGGATTGTGGATGTACAGATTTCTTTTCAAGTCTGAGAGTGTCCCTTTATGGCAGAATGGAAGAACCTTCTCTGGTTCCCTCTCACAAGGTCTCTATTAGAGCTTAAGACTGCCTCCATTGTTTACTGGTGCAAAATTGCTGTCCCAGAGCTGGTGGCCTATGTTAACTGATGGCTTCCTCTGCATGGGATTTAGTGCTGGGTCCTTAGAGGTCATCTAGTCTGGTGATTCTTAATCTCTTTCGTGTCATAGATCATGTAGGTACCCACTTTCTCCCAGAATTGTTTTTGAAATGGATAAAATAAATAAATAGGATTACAATGAAAACCAATTAATTATACAGGGTATATAATAGAAGTCTTAGTGCAGTTTTAAGCTTTAACAATTTGTAACTGCACTAAGACTTTTGGAATAACCCCCATATTGAAATAGCTTCCCTCCATTCCTCCATCTATCTATCTATCTATCTATCATCTATCTATCTATCCATCCAAGTTCCCAGGTTAAGAACTCTTGATTTCATCCAACTCTTTCATTTTACAAATGGGAAAACAGAAATTCAGAGAATTGAAATGACCTTCTTCAAGGTCACACAGGGAGTAGTAAAGGCAAGAATCAAACCTCCCACTCTGTATCCAGTGTTGCTTTTCCCGGATCACTGATGCTTCTCTCTCAAGAGGTGTATAGTCTGACCAGTCTTAGTAGATGCTCCTGAGAAATCAACTACTGCTTAGAGGAGTGATTGAAACGTGCCAACTATGTGCCCCAAGGTGAGTTTAGGGGGACTGAGAAATAGCTAACACTTACATTTTGTTTTAAGGTTTACAAAACACTGCACACCTTGTGTCTTGTTTGACCCTTATGGCAATCCTTTGAAGAAGATGCTATTGTTACTTTCCATTTTACAATGGGGAAATTGAGGTTTAGAGAGGTTCGATGACTTGCCCTGCTGTTAGATGTCTCTGGGAGAATTCAAACCCAGGTCTTCTTGGTCCCAAGTGCAGCATTGTTATTGCTATTATGCCAAAATGTTTTCTCTTAGAATAGAAATTAGGAACTTCAGGGGCTTTCAAGATCCCCTTCTTTGTGTACATTTGTATTCACCCTTTTAGAGAGTAGGAACTTTTCTTTTAAATTTTTTTTTTTTAGTTTTATATACTCAGCAATTGAAAAAATTGATAGAGGGCTAACTTTGGAGTTAGGAAACCTTGGGTTCAAGTCCTGTCTCTGACACATGTTGACTGAGTGACCATAAGCAAGCGACTTAACTTCTTAGTACCCTCTAAACATGCAAACCCTCTAAAACCATAAATTGTTAAAGGGTTGCTTATCTTCCTTGTCAAATGGAGTTTCTGTAGGGGGAGTTCTTGGCTAATTGCCCCTCCCCCAAAATAGAATCCCCACAGCGCCATTAAGCTCACATTGAGGAATACTGCTGTGCTGTAAGAAATGATGAAAGTAATGAATACAGAGAAGCATGGGAAGATGTACATGAACTGATAAAGAGTGAAATAATCAGTCAAGAGAGCAATATGTACAATTTCTACAATGTAAACAGAAAGAACAACCTGAATAAAAAACAAAAGAAAATGTTGCAAAATTAGAAGAAGAGATATGAGAGGAGATGCAAGAAAACACTCTCAACTTTTGCAGAGGGGGAGGCACATAAGTCTTGAACATTGTATATATTTTCAGACTTTTTCAACGTATTGATTATTTATGCTGATTCTTTCCTCTTCTTTTTCTAATTTTTTAAAAAAATACCATTTATTATATGAGATGGCTCTCTGGAATGGGAAAGGATGGTAATGAAAAAACCAAATTTACCAATAAAAATCTTTTCTTTAAAAAAATATCCATGCAGGTGCTTGGTAGATGTTTGTTGAATTGAATTATGAATCTAGAAATGGGCACATTGACATGCAGACTGAAGCATATAGATACAAGTGCTTAAGATACAAGCACTCCTTCCAGAAAATCAGACCCAGAAAAAGGCAAGAATACCTCTTTTTATTCTTAACTTTGCAAGATGTTCCATAACTTCTAGCTATGAGACCACATAGTAACCTAGAGTAAAGGCTTACATTTGAAAAAACTTTAGCTAAACAGTGACCAGAACAATAAACTGGTTGCCAGGAAGTCAGAATTCTATTTTGGGAGAAGTCGCTAGCCCTATTTTTATCAGGTTCCTCATTTGCAGCCTATAGAATAAAAGTGACTCCTACATCTTCAGTTTATGCTGGAAATCTATGAATCTGCAAAGCAAATTTTACTACAGATTCAAATTGTTCATCAATTCAAGGCTGTCTAATTTACAATCATGCATGTATTATCTATAGGCATAGCTTGTATTTTAAAATAATAAATCATTTCATATTTGTATAAGCTGTGTGTGTTTGCCCATTGCCGAAAAAGATCATGCCATCAGGGAAATGATGACATGACTTGCACTTGACTTTGTTTTGAGTGGGGGAGGGCTGTGCAGGTCACTAGCCTCACTTATCCTCCAGAGCCATCTGAATCCAGTGACCAGATATTCATCAGGATGACTGGAAGCTTTATAGAATCCTTTCCTCACAACCATCCTATGAGATAAGTACTACAAGAATCCTTACTTCCATTCTACAAGTAAAGATAACACTCGCATAAATGACAGTAATTGCCAGTGGTCACATACCTAGTAAGATCAGGGCTAGGATCTGAATTCATGTCTCCTGATCCCAAGTCCAGGGCTCTTCCTGATATATCAATTTATTTCTTAATTGCTATTATTTCACTTTCAGCAACTAACACTTTTTCTATTTAATGACTGATTCATGTATCAAAGGCGTAATGAACTAGGTGACTATCTAGATCCCTTTTTTTTTTACTTCTACAAATGAATGAATTATTGAAAAAAAATTTGAAGTCCTCTGAATTTCTATCTTTCCTCCTTTCTTTCCCCTCTCCCTCCCCACATTACCTTCTTCTTTCTTGCCCTCCAGTCTCACCACTGAACTTGTCAATTTCAGCTAACTTGATATTTTTATACAGGACCTAGAGCAAGTTTTGAAATCCTTCTGCCCATTGGAGTAGAATCTGATCTAGTATCAATTTACTTCATCCAATGATTTTCAAATTTTTTTTTTACCTTTAGCCTAATCACTTACTTTAAGCTAGGTGAAGTAAACCAAGCAGCCCACCCTTATGTATAATATATTTACATGAACACATGTACACATATACATATATATATATATATATACATGTTCTTAAATATACATATACACATACCAATCAAATTAAATATAAACATACACACACATATATAATTATCTTAGTAGTTTTAATACTGCTCTGCGTGTCTATATCCTCTGCTGAATTTCTTTCTGCTCACTCTTTTGTGTTTATTTTAAAACCTATTTCATTAGCAGTTGTAGAAGTGTGTTTAGGTGTGTGTATGTTCATCTAGGTTATGCATATATTCACATAGTTTTGGCTAAATGCAGGTTACAGGGAATCATGGATAGAATCTTCTTTTATTATTTTTTTAAATTTAAAATTATTTATTTATTTAACTTTT
>JAQQSK010005642.1:0-14816 GCA_028658325.1 Potorous gilbertii
ACAAATTTAAACTGTGAATCTTAATCTAGCATACCACCACCCACTCTGTTCTTTATATCTTTCTCCACTTCCTTTTCCAGTAATATATTTCCTAAATGATATCACTGTCAAAAAGTTGCAAATTTTCTAGTCAATTTAAGATTAATTAGGTCGCTTGTTTTCACTTGAAAAATGAAAGTACAAGTTATTCAACCCGAAAGTCCTGGTCTGATGACTCACCATGGAAAGATAATGGCCCCAGGGTCCTGAAAACCATGCCAGAAAAGTACAAGCTCTGTCAGTTCTCAGCCAGTTGGGAAGACTTCAAGTTCTGACCTGGTGACAGAAGATGTCTGTCATCTAAGAACCAACTTAGCTACCCTGGGAAAGATCTGTTGCCAGATTGGCTCAAGGTAATGATATTTTTCTAGCTATAATAATTCTCTCGTTAGTTATTCCTATGCCTAAAATAACATGTAAGTAATAAATATTCAGTGACCTAAATTGAATTGTAAAGTGGAAGAAATCTACATCAGTGGAGGGAATCTCTGTACCAACAAAGCCTGGAGTATTGAATTATTTTAGCTGGCTTCTTCAAACAACCAATCAATGAGCATTTATTAAGCATATCTAATGGGGCATGGGCCCTGGGAAACCTTCCCCCCCAACTCCCCTAGAATTTTCTCACGTGGTCAAGTCTCTGGCCTTTGTCTGAGGCATCAACCCATCTCAGTAATCCTCTTAACTGGTCTTTCATTGTGACTTAGGCCCAATCTCCCAATTCTTGGTTAACTAGAACCTAGGGCAGTCCTTCATTATCTGTTACCTCCAACTACTTCCCACCTTTGAATTCATCTAGACCCCATTTCCTTGGCCTCATAGTCCAGGTCTTGAGGTTCCTCTAGGCCACCCAGTCCTTCTCTGTCACCTCCTGGTCACCCCAGACTAATTGGCCACTACTAGATCCTTTTCAGAGACTCTCTGTATATAAGATTCATCTTGCCTCTATTAAGGTGCTCAGATTCCTTACAAATCAAGCCAATGATAAAGATTCAGTTTGATCATACTGTGGATTTTTAGAATCATGGTCACCCTGACCAGTGTTCTAATAACCCTTGTATTTAGCTAAAAGAAGGCTTTGGTCAAATTCATTCAAGGCAGGACCCTTATGTTGCTATTTTGGGGTCCCAATACCGCTAAACCTCAACATGTCCAATGCTCTAGGCCTTCTGTAAGGCACTGTGGTAATAAACGCAACAATGACTTAGTCCTAGTTCTCAAAAAGCATATTTTCTATCAAATGAAATAACATATGTATTTATGTGTATATATAAAGCATACATAAAGTTAATGTAATTTCAGGGGGCACTAGCATCTGGGGAGATCAAGACAGGCCTCCCATAAGAAGCAATACTAGAGATGAGCTTTAAAGGTGAAGATGAGCACTTGTGCATTGCCTTCAAACTGGTCCTTTAATTATCCAATCTAATTTTGTTGTTCAGTCTTGCCTGACTCTCTGTGACCCCATCCATTATGGGATTTTCTTGGCAGAAACTGGAGTGGTTTTGTAATTTCCTTCTTCAGTGCATTAAGGCAAACAAGCCAAGTGACTTGCCTAGAGGTACACAGCTAATAAGTGTCTGAGGCTGGATTTGAATTCAAGCCCAGGGCTCTAAGACACTTAGCTACCTTCACATCTAAAAGTCTTTTCACAATCATCATACTTTTGACTGCTCTGCTGCATAGGATACTGTTAACTACCTTCTCTTTCTTATTCTCTGTTACATTAAGTTTTCTGAACACTGTCTTCTCTTGGATTTCTTCCAACCTAGTTACTCCTTCTCTGGGATGTTTGCTACACCTTATCTTTGTTATGTTCACTAGCCATAAGTGTGCCCTAAGGCTCTCCTGGGGGCCCTCTTGTGCCTCCACATTAGTGTGGTGATTTCATCAGGTCCCAAGGATTCATTTCTAAATAATGATGGGCCAATGGTGTCATACCTGTACAACAAGGCCATATTATAATTTTGAAATAATAGGGAAGAAGGAAACAAACGCTTTTTGATACATGAACTCTTCAACATGTACTCTAAATTAGCTATTTAATTTTCATTTCACTTATGAAAAAGTAGAATTTAATACTATCCATATTTCTTTGGGGATTTTTATTTTTAATTAGACATGACTTGAGCTCACTCTTCTGCCTCTGTTGAAATAACATCCAGAGTTACACACGCACACAGAGGACAGGTCTCTGCTATTTTATAAATTATGTATACTTATACACATTCTGATTAATCTTTGAAAGAACGACAAAACATCAATTGGTAAGTGACTTCAGGAAATATCATTTCTGATTATAAAAGTTCTATGGAGATTTGATTTTTATGAATTTAAATCTTTTGACAATAAGGTAAACTCCTTTTTCTGAAAAGACAAAAAATAAATAAATAAATAAAGGGAAAGAGAGAGAGAGAGAGAGAGAGAGAGAGAGAGAAACAAACAAACAAACAAACAATTCATAGGTAACAATCCCAGGAGTATTCCACATGTTTCCAAATTGCTGATAAGGCATATCAGTAAGAACCAATTGAGAAGAGAATTTGTTTATTGTTCCTGCACCCGGTAGCGGTGCCATAATTATCAGCTAGACTTACCAATATTGAAATGTATCTGTGATCTGTAACTAAACTGTAATGAAAATGAGTCATCAACCAAACTATTAAATATTTTGGACTTTTAAAATTTTTTTTCTTTTACTAAAGTTTGATTAAAATTAAAGTTAAGTGATTGCTCCTAAACAGCAGTACTGATCCCCATTTTCCCTTTGGCAGAAATATCATCCAGTTTCACAAATTAATTGAGGTCCACTGTGGCTCAGAATGCTGTTAAGCATTTTTTATCAGTGACTTGCCCTTGTCTAGAAAGCTCTCCCTCCTCACTCATGTCTCTAGGCTCCTCTGAAATCTTGTCAACTCTAGTTTCCCATTCCTCAAGAGGTTATTTTTATAGTGCCTCCTTTCTCCCTCCTGCTCCAAGCTCTAGTGTTTAGTAAAACATTTAATTACATTAAGACTGTCAGCAAAGCCTTTTTCTTTATTGTTTATGTTATAGAAAAACAATTAGCAAATAAGACTAACCCTACCACATAAATTTGTTCTTCTAATAAAGTCCTACTCATCCCTCATCATGTTTTGGAAGTGACCCTGAGTCCCAAGACACTTCAGAATATGGTGTAGAGGACAGAACAATTGTCTTGCAGACAAGAAGACCTGTATTCCAATCCTACCTCAGATATTTATTCATTAAGTCATTTAATGCTTTTTAATTCCTAAATTTCCTCATCTGTAAAAGGTAATTGGATTCAGTGGCCTTCAAGGTACCTTCCAGCTCTCAATCTACAATCCTATGATCCTGTGTAGTAACATCATTCTCATCCCAAATAGTATTAATCCCACCAAGATGAAAAGGGAAGGACTCTATGACTATCTCTTATCCATCCCCAAAAGGCTGTGATCTACATTGGTAGAGCAACCAACCATACCAATGAGATCATGAAACTTGGAGGTATTGACTAAATTATTCCTTTGTCACCTGGAGTTTTAACAACAAAACCTAGAGAACTATCAATCTATGCTATGGCAAACACTTCCAAATAAATATGTTTCTCATTACAAAGTAAGTTCCTGTTTTGGTACAACCCTTCTTCTGTATTTGTGCTAATTGTGTGTGAGTTGTGTGTCTGTGAGTGTGTCTCTGTGTGTTTATCTCCAGTTACTAACAAATAAAGTTTATTAAAACTACAATTTCTAACTTAGAATTCAGCTGTAGCTCAAACTCACAAAAAAATGTTTTCCCATTGGTCCTAAGAACCACATGTGCACCTTAAAAAATCAAATATACTCAGAGTATAATTTCTACTAATCTCATTATATTGTCTCTGGGATAAGTCTGAGTCTCCTAATTTCATTTCAGATTGCTGCTAAAGTTATCATCTTAGGCAAGGGGCAGTCAACTGTGACCAGTTTTACTTTACAACCAAGCATTTAGTTAAAGTCAATGGCCTTAGACAAGATATAATAAAGTTCTTATAATTCAAGAAAATTGAACAATGATCTCTCCCAGCAAAGGGTTCCTGAAATCTCACTTCTCCCGTGAATTCCACCCACAAATCTGAAGGAAGGTAATAAATTCCCCATTCCTGACCACATTAAAGCTCGAAATTTCTAGTTCATTTACCACTGCTCTAAATAAATTTATTTGCACATGCTAATTTTAAAATCATCTAATACTCTTTCAAAGTTTGTTCAGTTGCCTTTCCTTCCATTTGCCATATTGATTACTTGTCTAGTGTAAATTACAGATAATTGTAGCAAACATTTTAAGGTGGAATAGCACATTCCAATTGTCACAGGGTTTTCAGTTATAGACTTTCTTTCCTTCATGCAATTCTGTGAAGTAAGCAGGGGAAGCATTAATTATCATCCCCATTTTGCGGGTGAGGAAACTTACTCAGTGAAGTTAAATGATGAATTTAAGCATGTGTGTCTTTTAAGTGACAATAATCTGGGCTAAACTTCGATCTCCTAATACTTAGTCTAATGCTCTTACCACAGTACTATGCTGAGTCTTTGTAAGACTTGGCATGGCACCTGAAAATGAGACTGGTAATACTTGTATAACGTAACTTACAGAGTTTTGTGAAGAATGCATTTTGTAAATTGTAATGCTCTCTAAAAATGTAAGCTTCTGGTGGATGGAGTCAATAATTTATCCAGCCTAGCATTCAAGCTCCTTGAGGGGAGACGATTTTACTTTTGCTTCTGCATCCGTAGACCCTGGCACCATGCTTTGCTTTGCTCTTGTAGGTTTTTGTGGAGGCATGATTGCCCTCCCCAGTTAAAGTCAACTTTGGAAAGTAAATAATGTACCTGTAAAATATACTAATTTCTGTCATGGCACCAGACTAGATGCTAAAAAGCCAGGATCTTAACCCAGGCTCCCCCACCTACTATCTGTGCCTAAACCTCACCAAGGCTTAGTGTCCTCATTCATAAAAAAAATGTAGATAATAGTCTTTGCCCTGACTAAATCTCCACTATAGGAATCCAAAGCAACAATTGGTGTGTGTGAAGCTGCTTTGAAAACTCTATAGTGATAGCTATACAACTGTGTGTAATTTTCCTATCCTTATTAAGAAATGATTAGATGTTATCTATATTTTTAGTCTATTCATATGCTTAGCTTTTGTCATTTCTTTGATATAATGTCATTTTTACTTGTGATTTTACTTGTCCTTTACCTTAAATGGGAGCCTTTCCCTTCTAATGTTCAAAAGTTGACAAATAATTTCATTTTGTAAATTCCTAGAAGGTAGAGGTCATCTGCCTTTTTATATAATGTTTTGACAATTTACGTAGGTAAATGGCAATAGAGTACCAGCCTTGGACTCCAGAAGGCTTGGTTTTAAATCCTCTCTCTGAGGTATATTTGGCATATAATCATGAGTAACTCAATTTATTTCTCAATGCCCTAGACATATCTTTAAAACAATAATTTACAGGTGAGTTTTGCATTTGTGTAGGGCATTTACACACCAAGAGTCCTTTACCTTAATAAAACCCAGATTCACACTACCACTAACAATATAAAAACAAAAGCTCATGATTAGCCATTTTGTAAACTGCTTCTTAAATGCTTCTGATAATTCTGATGATGAAATTAAAACAGGGTAAATGTTATATTCTGTAAAAGAATGGTATATCATTTCCTAAGAAAGAATATATACAATGATATGTAAGAACAAATTACTTAGAAAAGAAATACTTTTTCAGTTAAAGTGGCAATTCCCAATATGTATATTTTCCCAGATTTCAATCAGGCATTAGGGAGTTCACTCATCCTTTATTCCTGAATGCAATTCCCAAGGACATTGGGAGTTATGTTTATAACTGGGATTGAATATGCTATCCTTCAACATTATTTTAAAAGCTATTAGGATACAATGCTGAGAGATGAAATTTAAATATTTTCACCAACTTCCTAGATGTGATTTTTTTTGCTTGCATTTTCAAAGATATTTTTTTTCCTACAGATTCCATGTTAACAGGTTCTATCAAAAGAATGTTGTTTATTTGCAAGAGTTCAAGCACTGCTTTAAATGCATAGAGTTCACCACCAAAATGAGATTAGCAGCTTCAGCACTGCAGTGTAGCAATATTATACAATTATTACAGAAATCAATAAGGCTTTCATTTCCAGAACTAATCTGATGGTAAGATCTTGTTTATAAAGATATTAAACAAATGCATTATTCACATGATTTTCCAGAAAAAAAGACATTTTTTTAATTATCATATAGAAGTGGCATTATAAATGAGTGTAATTTTTATTAACAGAAGTTAATTTACATAAAACAAATGCTCATTGAATTATTGAATATGATAATATCTACATGCCTAGTCCTGTTTGTCATATTTTGTGCCTTTCGGCGACATCAGAATTATAACAACCTGATTTATGGCCTAAATTTAATGCATAATATGACAACATACAGATATGTATGCCTTATCATGTATAATTTAAACATGATTGGTATATATTTCACCCATTCTTTCGTGCCTTTACAATGATGTCTCACACAGCTAGAACTCGCGATTGTAATGCAGGTTGCCAGATATGAATGTCTGTTTGAATTAATGAATATTTTCATAAAAATACTCCAACTATGAATGTTTTAAAAACCTTGTCATAACATTCACCAAACTTACACATGACAGCTAGCATGTGTTACTGCATTTTCATCTTAAATATTTGATGATTGCCTCTTTAAATCCAAGATTCATAACCCATAGGCTTTCATTTTCTTACAGCGTGTGTAATTCAAGAGACATGTCTTAGTATAGTCTTCATTTTTTAACTGATTTTGAATCAATAGACTATTTCTGGGGATACAAAAGACCATATGGAAACTTTCCAGGTCTTTAACATTTGTTCTAAGTGTTCTAATGTTATCACACATATACCTATTGCTTCGAGTATATTCCCTTTGCCACACCTTCCTTGGGGAATAAAGATAGAACGTGCCATAAAGAAGATACTGGTTTAAGATGGAAAGCTACAATACAAGTGGAATCTCTTTCAGGTTACATTAAAAATATTTAAACCCTGTTAACATTTTTTTAAATCTGCACACAAGGCCAAGAAAGTGTTACAGCGTACATTTCCAGTAGATCCTCTTCCGCTGATTTTCAAGAGCAATGCTGGAAATACAGAAAATTAACAATTTAAATTTCATGGGTAGATTCCGAAAATATAGGAAAATGACAACAACAGAGGTAACAGGTATGTATTATCATTGTTACCATCATTCACATCATGATTATTTAAGAAAGAAACCAACCATTGTTGGGACAATGTATTAATACATTAAGACTAAAGGTTGTCCATTGGTGGGTCACTCTCACTTGACCTTGTATGCACAGAAAGTAGTTCACCATGGTAACCTTGGTCTTGTTGCTTTCCATACAGTAAATCATTCCAGTCGTCTTCATGTAATTCTTTTATTGGCTGTGCAATTGAAATGTCATGCTTCACCAACAGAGAAGCTAGTAATTTCTTATGGGTGATTAAACCACCTTTCTAATGTATGAGCATGGGTAGGATTGGATGTAACACAATTAAACATGTTCCTCGAACTTTTAAATTTTCCTTTGCTTTTCAGATGTTTTGGTAAACTTATGTTTGCCATAGATGATCTGCTTGATCTTTAAATGGATCCATCCTCACAGTAACATAGTAGGCCACTTCTCAGCAATGAATATTAACATGGAGTCTGCCACTTGCAGAAAATAAATGCATGCTTTCTTAAATGCAAGCAATTTTTAGATAATACTGAAATTTCTAAAAGCCGGGCAAGTTTTTAAAAAGGACAATTTTGGCCTAAAGCAAAAGCTGACATTCTTTCTTTAATTGCATAAAAATCAAATGTATATTTTCACAGAATTTTTTTTAATTAAAAGAAATACATTCTTAAAAATCAGATTGGCAAACTGCTTTCACCTTAACAGCTGATGGTTTTAATGTCTGATCTCAGTAATAATCTTTCGAGACAGCTGACTGTGTCTACTAGACATTCCTCTTGAGACATAGTACTAACAGTTTCATCAGAAATAACCAACTCTCAATAAACTAAAGCCTTTTTATTTGAATTACAAATGTAGTACATCTGTAGAAAAAATTGTGGTTTGGTAAATTTGCTTTCAAAAAATCTTGATATGAAAGTCAGGATGGATTTCAAAAACAGTTACAGTGAAGAATATTTGTCTAATTCAACTGATACATAAGCAAAATGTTCAGATATGTTTGTGTCAGTTTCTGAATCTTATTATGTATGAATGAGTCATGAACTCATATCATCTTATAAAGGTATTTACAGAGACATATTCATATCCTTTTTTTTTACATATGGACTTTGAGGAACACATTTTTTTTCACTAGATAAAAGAATATTCAGTTGATTACTTATCCAGTTTAGAACATTTTTACAACTATCAATGAAAAACATGAACACTTTTATTCAAGGGTGAAATATTGCAGTGTACGGATTATTCAGATTCCATGATGATGTCTTTTCCATTTGCTTTGCTGGAGGTCTTGACCATTTCATTAACCATTAGTGGTGCCAGCAGAAAGCAAGCAGATGAACAAAAAAGATGAAAGCCTTGTCATCAGTTCCATAGGTACACCAGCACTCAAACATCTTCCTCCCAATTCAAAGAGAGCATTCCAGAAAGGTAATCTTGAAGGTAATATTGACAAAGACTCAGAAATCAGAAATAGAGCAGAACAGCATGTCTTAAAATGGTAAAAGGATCAGAAACAAAGCGATTTGTGTCGAAAATACAAGGAAAAGTTCAAAATGTTATGGTTATACAAGAATCTCTGTTGTCTTTTGCATATTGAGATAATTATGTTGACAGTTAAATTCATGATAACAAGGGAAATTTCATTTATAAAAAAGAAGCATGCTGTAGTTGGGTACCTTGGTGGACTATAAATTAGGGTGTTGAGTTTTATAATCTTACAATTCTTTGCCAAGTGGAGGTGGAGTGAGTACAGGGAGGGGTATTGTGTTTCAATAATAATTTTAGGGGCTTTGATTTCATCCTATTACTGCTAAGAGATAATGAAGCATCTCCCATGATAGATAAACTTTAATTGTGCTTTGGGAGCTAAAGGGAAGAAAGGCAGTCAGAACATAGATTGCAGGCCTTGCTGGAGCATGGGGAAGCTTGAAATTCCTGGGTGCAATGATCCAGGTAAAGGGGTTGTAAGGACGGGTAGGGGTGATGAGAGCTACAAATTGTACATATCTAACAATTTTATTTAGGCTGTCTGTGGTTGGAGTGGGTATGGAGATCATAAAAAGAAAGATTTTAGAGGAGGGGGTGAACAGAGGAATAGCAGAAGATCAGCTTTATTCTTTTTTTATTTTTTCCATACTTCAATTGTAGCCCCATTCAATCCCACAACCTTGAATTTACACGGTCCTTCAAAATATAGGAGAATCACACTCATTATATTTCATTTTTCACCAACACTCCATGAAGTATTGAAAAACTGACTATAATATCTGATTCAATAATCAAGAGAAGAGGAAGCAATTTTCAACAAAGACAACCTCCATGGGAAAAGAAACACACTTGAGAGAATATAAGAAGGTTTTCAACTCAGTGGGAAGGGAATGTGAAAGCACTTCATTGAAGCTCATTGAAGCCTATGCACAGTTTGCCTGCCAAGAAATACTTATTCAATATAGGAAAAAAAAATCTCATTCACTAATAAACATTATGAAATGCAAACTAGCTTTTAAAAAGTCAAACTCTATAAATATCTTATAAATGGTGTGTGATTTGATACTTTCCTAAAATTATATTCTATCACACAATCTGTACATTTAAATATCAGAATTTTTTCATTTACCATAATTGTTCATGCTATTCTCACATACTTTTCAATTTGGTCAAACTACTACATTGTAGTGTCAAAATTCCAGTCATTAGGATCACAGAATGTATGAACACTTGAATTCTAAAATTTTAGCTTTATTCCTAGGCAAGGGGAGTAAGAGCAGTCACAGTTTGGGGTTGTCCCACGACACAGCAGTCAGAAAAATAACCCAAACTTTTTATTTGTCAATAACACCCTAGAGACATTTGGAAAGTTAACCACAAAGTAGTAAAATACGTCTTATATTGAAGAAAAATAAAAAAGAATTAAAGGCTTTGAAATCTATGAGTAAAAGTTGCTTCAATAACTTCCTAGGAAAACATAATATCTTCTTTTCCTATTTATCTACCTACATACTCCTCCCCACTTCCTTTCCCACTTTAAAACTGAAGTATAGTTCTCATGATAAAAGGAGAGAGGGAATCTTTGGCCATACATAGTATGGCTCTGGAAAATGTATTTAAATTCTCAAGCAAGAGTTCACTTGGTGATCAGAAAAAGTGATACAAGGACACTCTTGAAGTCTGTCTTAAAAACTTTGAAGTTGATTGCATGACATGGGAGACAAAAGGACCTCCCAGCATGGTGCGCCCACATCAGAGAAGGTGCTGTGTTCTATGAGCAAAGCAGAATTCAGACAGCTCAAAGGAAACAAAGGATGTGCACATTTAGAGAATCCACCCCAAATGTCCACACAGACTATTTGTGCCCAACCTGTGGTGCAGCATTCTGAGCTTATGTTGGACTGATCATCCAGTCATAAACACTGTAACTTAACTCTAACATAGTCCCCTTCAAGAACAAAGAAAAACAACCATTAAATAACCCATTTCTCATTTGAATAATTTACTTAGAAGTAAAATTTATTAATAAATTATTCACTGCAATTTTCAAATGGCAGGACTATGTCTATATGTACGTATAATTATGTATATAAATATATATACACATGTATGTATATATGTACATGCTAGAGAGCTCTGAATAGATGAAGGTGGATTTGATTTTATGGTAGAGTAATGTTTAGAGTGTGATTTAGCCCAGAATGTTGCAAGAACAGAGAATACTCATGGGAAGACCTGCTTGACCTCTTATCTGTTAAGACTCATCACATCATCCTGGAGACAGGTTGAGATCCAGTTAAAGCTGCATAGCCACAGACAGCATATAACATTTTTTGCAATCACCTCTTGTAAATATGGCCTTCACAACAGAACCAAAGCAAGCCCTAAATTTTAAAAATGAATGTTTTGTTAGCACATTTAGAATTCTATTACGTAGGTTACAGCTATATAAGCATCTCTTCTAAATGTTTTAGACGTGGTTGCCCAAACTCTGTTCGAAGACTCTAGTGAGAAGAAACCTAATACTTCCCAAAGCAGTACATTCTATTTTTGCCTGACTCTCATTGTTAGGCTATTTCCCCCCTTATAGAAAACCTAAAATCTATACTTCTGTTGCTTCACAGCTCCTCCTTCTACCCTTTGAATTCAAGAAAAACAAGTCCAGTCTCATTTTCACATGATGTGTGTTCTGAATCTACAGACATCTATCATGTCCCTTCTAAGTCTGCTCTTCTCCTAAATGAAAAAACACCAGTTCAACTAACTAATAATAATAATTAACAATTATATAGCACTTAATACGTGCCAGACACTATACTGTATACTTTACAAACGTTTTCTCATTTGACCCTCACAAGAACTCTGAGTAAATAAGTAAGTAAGCAAGAATTCTTACTGTTATTTTACAGCTGAGGAAACTGAAGCAGATGACTGTTTTGGCCAAGGTCACATAGCTAGCAAGTATCTGAAGACAAAATTGAACTCAGATCTTCCTGACTCCAGGCCTAGTGCTCTATCCATTGTGCCACCTATCTGCCCCAGGCTAATATTCATATGGGATAATGTCAAGGACTTTAACAATCCTGACTGCCTCCCTCTGGATACTCTCCTGTTTAGCAATGTCCTTCCTAAAATATAGGAACAATATATACAAGGACTAAAAGGATAGAAATAAAAAGTGCATTAAAACAAAGCTTTATGTCATGTGCTTATGTGGGCCAATCTTAGCCTTAGGGAAGAGATGAGGAAATATACCTACTTCTTTTTTTATTTTTTGCTGAGGTAGGAGAATATGTGTGTGGCATGTCACATATCCTATCAGATATAATTAAAATTAATTTTAACCTTTTTTCTTCTTTCTTATTGGAGAAGACATTGGTAGGAGGAGTTAGAAAATTATATCCAAAAAGGACTATGGTATAAAATGAAAAGAATAAGCATTACTTTAAAATAAATAAAAATATTCCTCAGAATTGAACATAATACTTCAGATGTCATCTGACAAGGACAGAGTAAAACGGGACTATCATGTCCCTAAACATGGACACTATGCCTCCCTTAATGAAACATAAGAACACATTCAATTACTTGGTGTATCATACTTGACTCATTGAGTTTGCAGTCCACAAAGTAAATAACTAAAAAAAACATACTTTTTCTCTCCCAGATAAACAGCTGTCTTGTAACTTTTTCATCTTTTTCTTTAAAGTTTATTTTTTAGCTCAAATGTAAGTCTATGATATACTCTGATCATATTAGCACTTCTGTTTCTATTTCAGTTGTCCATCATCCAACTATCCCTTTCCAAGTCTTGCTGTTGCTACTTTCTTAAGATTTCTCATGTAAGCCTCCCTCTCTCCTATGACACTCTCACTACCCTTGTACAGACTCTGATCCTCTCATGCTTTGACTTGCAAATAATGTTCCAGTGGGTCTCTCTTCCTCAAGTTTCTCTCCACAGCAGTCTATTCTCCACACAGCTGTCAAATTAATCTTCCTGAAGCACAGGTCTGACCATATCATATTCTTGTTCAAAAATACCAGTCACTCCCTATAAAGTCATCTGGCTTCGTGCCCTGATCCCTTCCTTTCCTTCACGTCTTCCAGTTACATACCTCCACATATTCTGTGGTCCAGGGACACTAGTCTCCTTGCTGTTCCTCACATAAAACACTCCCAACTCCCACTCTCTGAACATTTTCTCTGGGATTTTCTCCTTTTTCATCTCTCCCTCCTGGCTTTCCTTGACTTCCTTCAAGTCTTGGCTAAAGGCCCACCTTCTGTAAGACTTTCCCAGTCCTCCTTAATCTTAGTGCCTTCCCTCTGAGCTTATCTCCAATTTGTGCTGTATCTGACTTGTTGGCTCAGGAGGAGAAAGTGAGGCTGGTGACCATGCACAGCCCTCCTTCACTCAAAACAAAGTCAAATGCAAGTCATGTCATCATTTCTCTGATGTCATGGTCCTCTTAGAAAACAAAGGATGAACGCAACCTGTGAATAGACTGAACTGCCTTAATGGGGACCCAACTAGCTGGGTAACTCAGCTCGCCCTCTCTCTCAAACTCTCCCTCTCCTCTTCTTTCTCCTCTCCAAAAGAAGGCAAATTTTGATGGTCAGAAGTTGCCAGGTAACTTTGGGTTTATTGGCTAGATTTCTTTTCTTCTTCCTTCCTTCCTTCCTTCCTTCCTCATCTTCCCTAAAACCTTAGATCCAATGCACTCAGAAACCCATAGATTGAACAACAGTGGGTCCCTGCCCAAGCTCTACTCAGTGGTTGTTTTTGGATCCTCCTGGCTTAGAGTGAATGTCAATAGTAACTGTTTCTGCTGGAAACAACAACCTTGAGGTTCCTGCCCCTCCCAACTTGATTTATTTATTTATTTTTCTTTTCTATTTAAAGAGGCCATCCCTGAATACTTTTTAAAGAGGCCTGTTCACTAAATGGTTATTACCTCATTTTAAGTGAGTACCTGAAAAGGCCTTAGCCTAAAAGGCCAAGGTCTCCCACTGCATCCTGGGCCATCTCTAGTCATCCTGATGAATATCTGGTCACTGGATTCAGATGGCTCTGGAGAAGTGAGGCTGGTGACCTGCACAGCCCTCCCTCACTCAAATCAAAGTCAACTGCAAGTCATGTCATCATTTCTCTGATGTCGTGGTCCTCTTAGAAAATGAAGCATGAACACAACAAATCTCCAATTTTTGCTATATCTGACTTGTTGGTACATAGTTGTTTGTATGTTTTCTTCCTCCATTAGACTGTGAATTCCTTGAAATGTAAGAACTCTTTTTGCCTCTCTTTGTATTCTTGTTTAACATAACATTTAGTATATAGTAGGTACCTCATAAATGCTTGTTGCAGACAGAACATAGGGCTTCCATCATTAAGCTGTCAGACGCTAAAATTATCTCTAAATGCAAACTAACTTGTTTGTTTTATATGAGATCCACAGATGTAACCAAGTTTCTGTGTTCATTCTTCGTTGCCGAAGAAGATCATGCCATCAGAGAAATAATGACATGACCCGCACTTAGCTTTTCTTTTTTTTTGAGTGAAGGAGGGCTGTGCAGGTCACCACCCTCACTTCTCCTCCACAGCCATCTGAATCCAGTGACCAGATATTCATAGGCTGCCTGGAGATGACCCAGGATGAGGCAATTGGAATTAAGTGACTTGCCCAAGGTCACACAGTTAGTGTGTCAAGTGTCTGAGGTGAGATTTGAACTCAGGTCCTCCAGACTCCTGCACTGGTGCTCTATCCACTACACCACCTAGGTGCCCTCAACCAAGTCTCTACCACCAATTTGAATATACTTCCTGTGCAAAGTCACCCCATTCCATTCAAAGGTTTTCAAATCTGTCTAAATAATCTCAGACTTGGCACATTTAGTTTAAAGTTTTTGATTAATTGTTTCAGTAGAGGTAATTAGAAGCTTCTTGGTTAGAACACTGAGCCTGAAGTCTGGAAAACCAGAGTTCAA
>JAQQSK010005643.1:0-14816 GCA_028658325.1 Potorous gilbertii
CTCATGTCTGCCTGCTTCAGTGCCCTCGATTGCATCATGTCCTCTGCTTGGGCCTCCCTAGCCTCTCCTCTACATCTATCACTTCCTCTCCCTCTCTCAAGGCCCAATTCTTGCATCAAGCCTTCCTAAACACTGACCCTCAGATAACAAAGTCCTCCTTATATCATCTAAAACAGTGGAGTCAAACTCAAATAGAAATAGACCCCTGAACCCACATATTGGCTTAGAAAACTACAGATTGATAGTATCGATGTATGTTGTATCTTTATTTTCTTAAACATTTCACATACTTTAATCTAGTTTGCCTGCACTTGGGAGTTTTGTGGGCTGCTTGGAGTTTGACTTCTCTGGTAAAGCACCTTTCATTTTAGAAAGGAAAAACTGAGGTCCCAAAAGGGCAAAGTTCACACAGGCAGTATGGGGAAGGGGGGAGAACAGGACTGGATCCCAGGTCTTTTGTCTTCTGGTCAAAAATCACAGACCCCTGAAACCTTTCATGAGGAGTCTAGGTACCCAGCAGCTTTAACTTCAGCCTGTGACCTACTTCTGGACTCTCTGACCTCTAGTAATTCCACTATCTTCAAATCTCTCCCAACCTTACATCTGAGTACAAATCCCTACTTCTAGAAACAGTTTGCCAAGCTTTGGAAGCTGTGAGTTATCCCATTTACTTTGAGTCATACTTCTCACTCATACCTCAGCAGGAGGGTAACCCCGAATTCTTGAAACCAAGTCAATGATGTGCAAGTTTTAATGGATCTGACCAACTTAAAAAAGGCTTTGAGTAGGGGTTTAACAATTAATTTACATAAGCTGGTCCTCAGATGACAGAGTGCTGAAAGCCTTGACCAACAGGTGATGCATATTTTCAGTTATGGAAATTCATACTAAAATATGGAGAAACTTTGATCTGCATTGTGAGGAGAGTAGCCATACAGAGAAGATCACAATTCCTCGGAATGTCTAAGTATAGATTATCATCACTCCAAGCCCACTGGTGAATTATATAGCCCATTCTTCAGGTGATCACTCACCAGTCTCTATCCTTAAAATGTTGTTGAAAATGAATAAAAATAGTAACCAACTTAATGGCTGTTCTTAGGGGTTAGCTATTTAAAGTCCTGCCAAGACATGTCTAATTCATGCTAAGCCAATGAGGTGGTTTCCTTTAATTCCATCAAAGAGAGTGGGGTCACACATCATAATTATAGTTAGTTTAATACCTTATCATTACATCCTGGGACTTCTGGGATGGAAGACCGGTCAAATATTTGTAAAGTGCTTAGCACAGTACCCAGCACATAGTAATCACTTAATAAATGTCTGTTCCCTTGCATTTCCCTTCCCCTAGGTAAACCACAATATTCTTCTCATCTGTTGCATTGCTGCAAGTCACGGAACACTACAATCTCTGAAGAACTGAAGTTAAGGGTGAGCTGTGGGATAATGGTGGGGCTCACAGTGGGCATGAATAAGTTGAAACACATTATAAAAAATATAAAGGAGAAGGGGAGTATAGGTTGTCATCAGCTACAGCCCCATCTAGACTAGACTAGTTTTTCTATAAATAGCAGCAAAGATATCCCCAAGACTTGTTTGGTCCAGGAAACTAAGGGTCTAATCCACTGATGTGTCTTCTTAACCACGTGGAGAAGGTCAACCCTTGAGAAGTCAGTGTATCCCACTTGTGGTAAATGTCTCACTGCTGAGAAAGCCACCACCTCCATTTGATCCAACACTCCCTACTGATCTAAAATATTTCCGTATAGAGGCAAGGGGTCTGCATCTATCTGAACAAGGGCTGTATCCTTGCTGAATATCCTTTCCGTGCTTTAGCTGGGTAATTTCTCATTGTTATTTATTCCGTGGTCTTCATGGTCTCATCTCATTCCAGTCCCAAACCTGAACCACTTGACTGGCCAGAGTCAGGTCTGCCTGACCCACAACCTGGCTCACAATATATGTGAGCAAAAAAAAAAAAAGAGGCAAAGACAAATATCAGACAATCATTGTGTTCCATTTGTATCTTCAATGATGTCACAAGTTGAGAATAGCCCACAGCAGGTTTAATGAATTCTCTGTGGCAAACTTCTGAGAAGGTATGGCTAAGAGTCACATGGGATGGGCAGAAATGGATGGGTTAAGGAAGAAAGGAAAGTAGTAATTATGAAGATCTCATTATGTGTCAGTTAATTGCTGAGGTTACAAATACAAAACACAAGCAAAAAGAAAGAAAACCTGGCCTTCAGGGAGTAAACTTGTATTCTAAGGGGGAAAGACAACACACAAAAGCAGAGGGAGAGGGAAGGGGTAATAGTTTGGAAGTCTGGAAGTTAGCAGAGGGCTGGTAGGTGGACAAAGGCCATCCTGGGCCCCTCCACAAAGTGGGGGCTCCAGGGAGAACTCGCCAGTAGGTGAAGGAGGCAAGTCTCACAAAGGTCTGTTCCACCTTGAAAATGTTAGAGCATGGTTGTCTGTTCCAGGTGAGGAGTTCCCTGGTACTGAGGGAAATTCCAGAAGGAGGCAGCCTAGTTTGGAAATCTGGGCTTAAAGTTAAAACCCAACCTGGAAATAGCCTATAAATTCCTGAAGGGCATAAATGGTTTTACTTTCGTCTTTGAGGAACACAAACTAGACTGTCCACCGTCTTTTGCCTTTAGTTACAGAATGGTCATTGTCTTAGACAAACTGAGACCTGGGAAAGACCTTAGTTCGAACGGCCAAGGTCTCTCACTGCATCCTGGGCCATCACCAGTTATCCTGACCTATGTCTTGCCCCTGGACTCTGATGACTCTGGAGGAGAGAGTGAGGCTGATGACCTTGCACAGCTCACTTAAATCCAATTCACCCTCAAGTCATGACATCACCCTCCTGATACCATCAGTCTTCTTTGAGAAAGAAGGCCAAACAACAACAAACTTTAGTCTTTGTAACTTCAGTGCCTAGCGCAGTTCCTAGTACACAGTAGGTGCCTAATAAATACTTGCTGAATACCATTTGTCAAACACTTCCATAAGTATTAAAAAAAAAAAAAAGACCTTACAGGTAATTATAAAAATTCGCATTAACGTAGCTCCTCACACCTACCTGTGGGAGAAGCTAGCTGTCATGTCAAGTTCTCTTTACATATAACTGGTTACACTGGACAAAGTGGGGGGTGGTGGTGATTTGACTTGACCTATGGTATATCTAAATATGTGTGATCATGAATCACATTATAATAAGACTGTCTTGTCTATTACCAGCATCTTGTGATCATCATGACATATCCCCCAATCAACACAGCTCAGAGACTGAGAATTCCCCTACAGGAGTGCTCCCCAGTGGCTGGGACAAGGATACATCTTTCTGTGGTCTAAGACTCTCAAGACTTATCTCCTCCCTCAGAGGTTTGGAGAGTCCATAAAGAATGAGTTCTCCCCAGTGTCTTTCCCGCTCATCATTATTTCTCTGACTCAGGTCTGTAGAAAGATGCCTCCAAACTTTCCTAGACACTGATAATGTCCTTTGAGATCAGAGAAACCACCATAGAGTACTAATCTTAAAACCAATTTTTTCCACATAAGATGGGCACATAACTGAATGTTGTCTAACCCTCAGGATCACTGTCCTATGCCTGCTTCTCCCCAAACCCTAGGGCTTTGATAACTCAACACTCTTGTGGTCTGTTTCCTTTCATAGCTGAGTTATTAATAGCATCTACGGCAATTTCCCATAATGTTTTGTTTGCATCTCTCTTGCCCACTTATGCTCTCTTTGAAAAATCTTTGTTGTCATAATTACTATATACGTAATCAGACTTTTTCAATATGTTGGTTAGATTTGCTGAACTTTTTTATCTTTAAGTGATGACTCTCAGGGAAGAGAAGGATGAATGGGATACTTCAAAAATAATAATAATTTCTTCTAAAAAATAATATATATTTATCCTATGGTCCATGGCCACCCAAAAATCTGAATTCATACAAACTGGTTTTGGTTTTGGGGGCCTAACAGCAAGAAATCAGTCCATCTCTTTAGCTTGTTGTACCCCCCTGGAGCGACTCCAGGAAGTTTTTGTCTTCTCTTCAGCCGTTTCTCAGTCATGTCCAACTCTTTGTGTCCCCATTTGTGGTTTCCTTGGCAGAGATACTGGAGTGGTTTGCCATTTCCTTCTCCAGCTCATTTTATAAATGGGGAAACTGAGGCAAACAGAGTTAAGAGATTTGCCCAGGGTTGCTCAGGCAGGAAGTGTCTGAGGCAGGATTTGAACTCAGAAAAAAAATTCCTGACTCCAAGCCTGGCACTCTGTGCACTATGGTGCCACCTAGATGCCTCCTGGTACCAATGTGAGTACAAGGTTCTGCAGGTCCTATATAACCACTCAAATTATTAAATGCTTAACAAATGCAGAATAGCTTTTATTTCACCCTACAGCAATTGTAAAAGACAACAAGGATTCCTCTATCTCTTCTCTCTGTAGCATTTGATGGTACTAACCACCTTCTCCTCTAAGATATTCTTCAACCTTTGGGATCTTGTGACACAGCTTTTCTCTCGGTTCTGTTCATGATCATGGCATGACCATTCTGTCTCAGTTTCCTTTACTGAATCATCATCCAGATCATGACTCCTAAACTTGGGGATCCCTCTTTAACTCTTTCTTGAACCTTCTGCTCTCTTTACAATCTCTTACTGGTGACCCAACCAACCTCCAAAGGTTTCATTATTGCTTCCTTGCATACGACTTCTGAATCTATACATATGGCCCCAGTCTCTCTCCTAATCTTCAATTCTGCCTTTTGGACATTTTGAACTGAATGTCTTGGAGCATCTCAAACAACATGTCTAAAATTAAATATCATTTCTCCCAAAAAAATCTACCTGTCTTCTAAACTTTCTCAGATAAATATCACTGGACCTGGAAAGACTCAAGTTCAAATCCTGCCTCAGATAATAACTAGCTGTGTGACTGGGTACAAGTCACTTAATCCCTGCATGCCTCGGTTTCCTCATCTGTAAAATGGGGATAATACTAAAATAGGATAACATATGTAAAGCACTACAAAAATGGAAGCCATTATTGTTCTTCCTAGCTGTGCAACCCTGGCATGATTCTTGATCTCTTTCACCTTACAAATTCAATCAAATGCCAAATCCTGATTTTTTTCTACCACTACAAACATCTTTCCTATTGATTTCCTTCCTCACATAGCTTCCACCCTAGTTCAAGCCTTCGTTACATCTTCCTTACCCAATCTTGCACTTTTCCAATTCATCTTCTACAAGGCTGCCAAAGTGGTTTTCCTAAAGTTTGGGTCTGAACATGTCATTCTTGTATGCACACTCAAGAGTGACATGTTCAGAAATGACTTCCTGTTGCTTCTAAGATCACCTATAAACTCCTCTATTAAGCCCTTCACAACCAGGCTTCAATCTGCCTTTCTAACCTTATGACCTATCACTCTCCTTTACATATTTTAGGTGCAGCCAACTCACCTTCTTTCTAGTTCCTCCCATATGACTCTCCCTCTTCTAGCTCCTTGCCTTTACACTAGATTTTTTTTATGGAATTTCCCTCACACTAGAAGTGATTGATATAATTACAATACCTGAGAGACCCTAGTTAGAATTGCTAACACATAGATTTGGCTCTCTTTCCTGATTTAAATCTTTTTGTTTCTCCAGCTATCCCATGGCTTCTCTATATTTGAGACGAAATCAAGTCAATGTAAAAGAAATAATCAAAGTATATCACAGTACCTCTTACTAGAGAGACATGAGGAGGGAAAGTTAAGGAAAGAGCAGATCTCTGCAGGGTATTCCAAAAGTCTTAGCTCAGTTTTTAGCTCCTGAAGCTAGAGCAACCTGTATAACCTTCTAAAGGGCAGGAATCTTTGCCTCAATAAACCCCAGCTCTCTAACACAAAGCTTAGTACTGTCACTTATATCCACCAATATGTTCTTATTGACTGACTGATGAATATATAGCAAAATATTTGTAATAGCACTTTCATGGCAACAAAGAACTGGAAACAAGTGGGTGCCCACAGACTGGGGAATACCTAGCCAAACTGTGGAGTATAAATGTCATAGAGAATTCTTGTTATGTAAGGAATTACACTGAGGAAGAATTCAGAGAAACATGGAAAGAGCTCTATGACCTGACATTCAATAAGAGAACCAGACTCAGAACACAGATAGCAACTTCAGCAATGAGGATGAAAACATTCTCAAAGGAAGTTGAACTCTGAGTAACTAGAATAACCAATTCTATGTCTCAGAGGACAGATAATGAAGCACATCTCTCTCCCCTCAGCAGAGGTGGAAGATTATGGGTAAGGATGTAGTTATACTATCAGTAGTTTTTGCTGAATTGCTATTTTATTTATTTCCCAGGGCAGAAGTGTGGACAGGAAGTGACTGTGATGTAAAAAACAAAGATATCAATAAATCTTATTTTAAAAAAACTACAGGGAAAAATTCAGAAAAGCTCAGGAAGACTCTTATCAACCAGAAGTAAGTAGATCCAGGAAAAGATTAAGCACAATTTAAATAACTGGAAATAACAGAAGCCACAACAAGGCTGAATGGTATGTAATTGTCAAGACAAAACCTGACTCCAAAGAAAAAAATTAAAAGTGTACATCTGTCCCTTCTTTGTGGAAGTGGTGGACTATGGGTGTGGAACTTTATATACACTGATACATTTGATTCATGTATTGGTTAGTTTTCACAGGACTATAGACTTAGAGCTAAAAGGGACTTTAGAAGTCATCCATCATTTTAGTGTTCTGTCATGTCTGCCTCTTCATGACTCCATCTGGGGTTTTCTTGGCAACGATACTCAAGCAGTTTGCCATTTCCTTCTCCAGCTCGTTTTATAGATGAGGAATGTGAGTCACACAGGGTTAAGTGACTTGTCCAGGGTCACATAGCAAGTTCTGAGGTCAAATTTGAACTCAGGTCTTCCTGACTCCAGGCCCAGTACTCTATGCATTGCACCACCTAGCTGCCCATCATTTTAGTACAACCCCCTTATCTTATACATAAGGAAGCCCAGAGAGGTTAACTGATTTTCCCAAAGTGACACAAGTACTCAGTGGCACACACAGAATTTGAACTCAGGTTCTGTAGGTTCATGTCTAGCACTGAGTCATGGTGCCTCGCAGCATTGGCTAAATTGATATAAGAAATGGTTCACCAAGAAAGGGGAAAGATGAGAAGAACAGATCTGAAAATCAAGATGATGGAAAAACAAAAGCTATCAATACAAAATTTTTTACAACAACTAGAGGTCTGTAGATTTGATTTTTATTAAATATGACAGAATTTTATGATGTATTTCTAAGTGGATAACTTGAAAAGTGAACTAAAGGTAATAAGAATGATGATAAAGAACTAATTTCTGTGCATTTAGAAAGGGGAAAATCATCTCTAAGAGTCAATATTGCTTCATCAAGAGTTGATCATATAACCTCTTTTGACAGAGTAATAAGTCTAGCAGATAAAGGGACTATTATAGATACCATGCATCTAAATCTTAGCAAAGCATTGGTCAAAGTTGCTTATACTAGACATGTGAACAAGATGGAAAGATATTGGCTAGACAACCATACAATTAAGGGAATTTAGAACTGATTGAGCAAGGAAACCCCAAAAGAAGTCATTAATGGGTCAATATGTATTTGGAGGGCAGCCTCAGGCTTCCAGCCTACTCCACATACTATTCAACATTTTTGTCAATGACTTGTATAAAGCTTTCCAGATTTACAGATCCATGAATGAAACTGGAAAAGACAACAGGTTGGGTGTCAATGACAGGGATTTAAAATAGACTTTGACAGGCCAAGGTGAGGTGCTTAAGCAAATCAGATGAAATGTAAAAGAGAGAAGTGTAAAATTCTACATCTGGGTTAAAAAAAAAAAACCCTAAGTTGTTTCATGAGTATATGATGGAACCACATAGAAAAAGACCTCAACACTTCTTTGTTTCACCTGGCTCACTATTTCAGGCAGACCCCATCCATACTTCACTTCAGTCCCCACTGCTTGGTCTTCTTCACACCAGTCTGGCCAGCTCTCTTGCCTGTAGAACATCTCCTTCACCCCATCTCTGGTTCTGGAACCATCAAAGGACCTTCCTGGAAGGGATAGATCATCTATTTCCCCATAGCCTCACTAACCATCTCTGTTACATTCTGCACCAAAGTTCTTCCCTTCCTCCTTATGTGTGTGTTTTGTGAGTGCAAATTTATTTACCCAAATTAACTATAAAGGATATATGAAGAAAGAAATTTTCTGCATCCAGAGAAAGAACTGATAAATAGATGTACAGAATAATTTTACATACATATATTTATTTGTGTCTAATGGTAGCCATCTGTAGGGTAGGGGGGAAGGAAAGAAAAAAAGAAGTGCACATGATAATTTTATTGTATACTTGAAAGGAAGAGCAAATTGTACATAGTAGATTTGAAATGTCATGTACAATCATCTTTTTATTGTACTATGTTATGGAAATGCTTGTTTTATTCCATAAATTAAAAATAAAATTTTTTTAAAGCTCCTCGAGGACAGGGGCTGTTTTTGCTTTCTTATTTGTATCCTCTATGCTTAGCAAAGTGCCTGTAACATAGAAAGTGCTTTAGAAATGCTTTTTCTTTCTTTTTCAAAATTTATCAACAGCACGAAAAAAAAAGCCAGTGTTGTATTGAGCTGTGTTATGAAAGGTGTTAGGTGGGTTCTACACAACCCTTGAAATAATGAAAGTATAGTGTTTCAGACACAGATGTTAATAGTCCTGCTGCCCTCTGCCCTTGTTGGACCACAACTGGAATGTTGTGTTTTGTTCTGGGCACAACATTTCCCACAGCTTGACAAATTAGAGTGTGCAGAAAAGGTGGCCAGGATGTCACATGAGCTTTGGTCCTGGAGATCAGAGCTGACCTTAAAGACTGGAAGGCTTGCCATGTGTTAGCAGGACTAGACTTCTTTTTCCCTGTATCCAAAAGGCAGAACTAGATTTGTTTTGACTGGTCCCCGGAGAGCAGAGCTAGGATCAGGAGGTGAAAGCCCTTGATCAGGGAAAGATCCAAGGAAAATTTTCCTTACACACCGAAGCCACCCCAAAGTGGAATGGTTTGCCATGGGAGGTAGTGGTTCCCCCACTTCCTTGAGTTTTTCTGGCAGAGGCTAGATGACTAATTGGAAAAGATGTTTCTCCAACATTCTCTGATAAGACTTGATAATCTCCCAGGTCCCTTCTAGCTCCAAAATTCTGTGATTTTGTGACGTTTGAAAAAAAATTATTCTTGCTACTCAAAAAGGGAAATTCTAAGTTTATAAATATCTTCTTTATTTTTCCTCTCTCTATCTGCTGTAGGTCCTAGCATTTTACTCATGAGTAGAGACACAAATATAAATATAATTCTAATCCCCCTTCCCTAACATCCTCACACATACACATTCATACATATACAATCTTCAGCTGTCAAAACAAAACAACCTACACAGCTGCAAATAACATTTGCCTAGAAATAAATATAACTCCCTCACACCGCCCGCCCCCCCGCCGCAAAGATCTATACAGGTCTACATGAATTAACTGAGAAATTTATGTTCTTTATAGTTTTCTGTAGGATTTTCTCAAATTGTTATTCAGTTGTTTCAGCCATGTCTGACTCTCTGTGACCCCATTTGGGGTTTTCTTGACAGAAACACTGAAGCAGTTTGCCACTTCCTTCTCCAGCTCATTTTCCAGATGAGGAACTGAGACAAACAGGAGTAAGTGACTTGCCCAAGTTCACGCAGCTAGTAAGTGTCTGAGGCCAGAGCTGAGCTCAAGAATATGTCTTCCTAACTTTAGGTCTGGCACTCTATCCATTGCACTACTTAGCTTCTTCATCTTAACATACATTCACTCAACAAGCACAGATCTGGGTCCAGTCTCAGCCCCATCACTTACTAGCTACCAGATAACCTTGGACAAATGACTTCATTCCTTTGAGGCTATTTCCTCATCAATAAAATAGGGGCAAATTATTCAGTTGTAAGGAGTGATTTATAAATCTTCAAGTGGAATAGAAAGGACTAAATAACAAATTATAATATATTCATATATGATAACAAATAAATAAGTTAGAATATAATTATGTGAATAAAATAAAATAAAATTCCTGAGATCAGATAAGGGAGAAATTGCTTCTGGCTTTGGAGAAAGATGGGGAGATATCAATGGCTTCAGGGAGGTGGTGGCATTTCCAGTGAGCTTTGAAGGGATGACGATGGTGACGCTGATAGCATTTATATACGCCTTTAAGGTCTGCGTTTTATCCTCACAACAATCCTGGGAAGTAGGTACTGTTATTAGCCCTATTATACAGATGAGGAACTGAGGCTGAAAGAGGTTGGGTAACTTGCTTAGGGTCACAAAACTAGTGTTTGATTTGAACTCAGGTCTTCCTGACTCCAAGTTCAGTGCTCCATCCATTGTGTCACTTAGCTGCTAACACCATAAAGTAGGTTGTACAATATTATTGTTTCTACAATCTGAGTGATAGATCTCAACCTGTAACTGACCCAGGTCAGTCTTGGGGACCTTTCTCTGATCATAATTTCATTAGCTCATTTGGCCCCAGAATTTGGTGCCTTAAGAGGTCCCAAATTCTCTGTAAGCACCAAGGCTAATAAAAAACCTTAACCACAGAAAAAGTTTATTAAAAGCAATTTTTTAAAAAGGCTAGGAAAGCCCCATTGCTAAAGTAAAAGTGAGAGTTCCCTTTTTAATGAGTTCCATTTCCCTACTACTCAGAAGTTTAGCCTTAGTCTCTGCAAAACTCATAGTTGAGTGCTTAACTGTGTTTTGGTCATGGGCACCACCACTGTGGATTCTGAGATTGGCTCAATGTCCACTGTTTTCTTTCCTCCTTCCCTCTGGTGTCTGTGTACTCCAGTATCAACTTGATGGCTCACTGTCTGAATCCCTGTTTCTCAGCATAGACCCTCAGCTCTTGATTCTCTCCATGCAACAATTGCATTCATCATGGTACCCACAGCTCCGATTAGGACCCAGAGTCTCTCAGTATTTGCCAGGCAGCATGGACACTTCCCCTAACTAGCCTTGCATGCCTCATGGCTACTCTCCTCAGAACCTGTATCCTCTCTCCATTGCATAACCACTCTCAGCTTTCCCTTCTACTCTGTGCAAAGTTAAGATTCAAACCTTGGTCTTTAGACTCCAAATTCATTACTCTTGTAAGCAGTACACCATACTGCTTCTTAAGGGTGAATGTATGAAAGAGCGATTAGATGCACTCTGTTTATTCTCTCATAGGGTAGAACCAGAAGAGATGACAGGAAGTATCATGGCTCAGAAGGGCCTCTCAGGTTTTACATAATATTCAATTTGGCAAACCCATCAACCATCATTCTCTCTTGGGTTCATGAAAACCAGAATTTCCCTTGAGGACATAACAATTTGGTCTGTTTCTGTTATCCCAATGCAAGCATTTAAGCTAACAAACAAACAATACATCTAATATTTTATTTATTTAATATGGAAAAAGTGCAAAGGATTCACAACCAAAACAGTCTAGACAGCTGTTCTCTCTCTGGTGAACCTCATCTGTCTGTCTGAGATCTTCCTCAGTCCTTCATACTTTTTACTACAAGAAGGTTAAGTGCATCCTGGAAAGGGGAAGAAACATCTTAGGGTAAGCACCAACCAATCCTTAACACCCAATCATGAGTCAACCAATCAATAAATCAAATAACAGTTGATAATTGACAAGTTAGAACCAGATCTGTTCATTTGTTCATTCAAAATTCAATTCTCTTTCTTTTATAATAAGACTTGCAAAAGAAAAAAAAACTCCTTAAAAGGTACTTGAGAGATATTTAAGCTTGGATGAAATAAAAAGGCAAAGAGAGCTAGGTAGCAGCCTAGTTTTCACTTGGTCTAGAGTTTGGTTTGTTTCCCTGATATGGGTTAACAATCCAATTCACTTTAAATGGAGCTACAAGTTTTTCTACCTTTAAGGTATAACTAATGTATCCATTCTGCAGAGAAGTCATTTCAAGATATTTGAACTGTAATTCTACTAATACATATATTATAAGGGATTCTGATTCCTGAATTCGCTTCTCCTTTGCTCTTTCTTCTTAGCCAACAAGTCCTTCGCCTTATGCCTACAATACAGAATTTATTTTACGAAAAAAACGAGATGTTACCTAATAGCAAAATCTCTTGTCAATAACAAAAAAAAAGGCAAATATGTCTCCTACTTCTATTCGTAAAGTGTGAACAATGAGGATGAAGCAATCTAAGCCATTACATCAAGTTGTATAAATCATCATTTTTGGGAACTGATTTAAATACATTTTAAAAAAGAAATGACAGTAACTCCTCCCTCTGTATTTGTGTCTTTTGTTTCCTGAGGCAGCAGTGATGCAGTGAGAAAGATTCAACAAAAGTTTATTAATTTACTAGTTAAGAGTCAGGTCTCGTGCTAGCTGTTAGAGGTGCAAGGATTAGAAAATGGTACAGTCCTTGACCTCAAAGAGCTTACAATCTCTAGCAGGGAGCACACATATATATTAGGAAGTTATAAAAATATATATATTAGGAACGGGGATACTCTTAGCTTTCATTACATGGAATTACTAATAATTCATAGAATCTCTTCCACAGGTCCATGACAATTCAGAGAGAAGGGGGATGGATCATAATTCTGGACACTCCAACAGAAAAGAGATTGTCTCTAATGTCTTTGCAAGAAAAAGGACCAATGAAGCGGGGTTGTCCTAAAGTTAGAATAAATCTCACTGCTATAAGGAGCCATGGAACAGAATAAAAGAGATGCCATTTGTACTTGGCATTCTCTCTTTCTTTCCCCTTCCCATTTATATAGCAAAGAGGGCTTGGGGTGGGGTTGTCAAAAGATGAACTTCAAACTTCAGGACCTGATGATCTCTTGCACTGAGAAAATCAGCTGAGGATAGGTGGCTACTAAGACTGTTGTTGTGTGGTGGGCAAGTGAGTTGGGAGTGAAAGAGAAGGGAGCATGTGCTGTGCCAACCACTTCACAAATATTGCTTCATCATTGTCCTCACAACCACCCTGGGAGGTAGGTGCTATTTTTCCTATTTTGTAGTTGAGGAAACTGAGGCAGACAGGGGTTAAGTAAGTTGCCCAGGGTCATACAACCAGTAAGTGTCTGAGGGCGGACTGGAACTCAGGTCTTTTTGACTCTAGACCCAATGTTCTAAGTCTAGGATTGGGAAATAGCAATCCTCTTTATGAGTTATGGGTATGCACAATAAAGATCCAAGAGGAAGTGAGTTAGAAAGGAAGAACTGATATTTTCTTCTACATTTTCTGTCATATTTTTAAACTATGTGATCCCACACAAAGTTTAGTGAATCTTGGGGTACAGAGGGATGACACCAGAAAGAGTGAAATATATCACAGTGATTGGGGGGAAATGAATGGAAAATAGAAGTAATACATTTTATTTTTTAATATTTGATCAATATTTCATCTCCTTGATTAGACTGGGACTCAAGATAATAAGTTTAAAAAAATTCAATTCTGAGTCATTTTTATAGGTTGGTCACGTTGGATAGAACAGTTCTGACTTTTGCAAGCTTGACTGCCCTCTATAGGTTAAAGGGGATATTGCAGTCAACTTTTTTGTTTTAAGTGGCTAGCCTGTGGGCACGTGAGATGATCTTGAGGGACTATAAAAAGCCCAGGATGATAGCACAAATAAATACCACCTAAAGGTTGCCCCCTGAGCTAATTCAAACCCCTCAACAAGATTTTTACTTTCAATACTTAGGAGTCAATACCATACTATAGGTATTTATTTACCTCAGATACATGTGGCATGGGCTTATGTCACATGTTGGAAAGTCTTGAAATCATCACAAAGGAGAAATCTAGACAAAGTGCTCTAGAAAAATTGGGGAGGAGGGAAAAGAGAGAGACAGACAGACAGACAGAGACAGAGAGACAGAGAGAGAGAGAATGCTTTTAGTGTACTCTAGATTATAAAACATTGCAAATTTTTTCTGTTAAAAAAATTTTAAACCTCTTGGAGTAACAGGCACCTGAACTAGGAAGGAGGAAACAAATCCTAAGAATGGAAACAGTTTGGGCAGAACCAAAAATCGGCATGTCAAGATCACAGAACAGCTCGTGGTCCAATTTAGCCACAGTATATAAAGGAGTAGGATATGTAATGAGGTTAGAAAAGTAGATTGGAGAAAGACTGCAAAACCTCTTTAGTGCTATCAGCACTAAAGAGTCACTGAAGGTTTTCAGGCACAGTCAAACACTCTGTACCTTGATTCCAACATAGTGATGTCATTTTGGTTCTCTTTTGGAACAAAGAATAACAACTGAGCAATCAACCAATACAGATTTATTAATAAACAATTACTAAATACTATTATACTAAGTAATGTATAAGTAATCAATAGTATTAATGGATTGCACTGGGCAGTCAAGAAGCAGGAAGACTAGCTAGGACATGATTACGGTCATCTAGGCACGACTGAGCTAAAGGGGTAGCAGTGTGAGTAGAGAGAAGGGGATAAACGAGGAGTTCCAGAAGTAGGTTCAATGGACTTGACAATTTCACTGTACTCTTAGTCTAAGCTCTGCAAATCCCTGTCCCGAGACCCATGGCTTCAGAGTTTGAGGTGAGGGCTGCTCAATTCAGCTCTCACTGGCTAGCTGGGAAGCTCTTGTTGGTTCAACAGGACCCATCACCTCTCTTCACCTGGAAAGCCATTCCAAGGCACATGTCTTTTCCTCTGTCTGCCCTGAATC
>JAQQSK010005644.1:0-14816 GCA_028658325.1 Potorous gilbertii
GTTTTGACCCGTTTTTCATGCTTTTCTTGCATCTCTCTCATTTCTTTTCCCAGTTTTTCCTCCACCTGTCTTACTTGATTTTCAAAATCCTTTTTGAGCTCTTCCATGGCCTGAGTACATTGGATATCTATTTCAGATGGTTGTGATACAGAGGCCTTGACTCATTTCTTTCCCTGATGGTAAGCATTGTTCTTCATCAGAAAGGAAGGGGGGAATGATCTGGTCATCAAGAAAGTAACCTTCTGTAGTCTTATTTTTTTTCCCTTTTCTGAGCATTTTCCCAGCCACTTGCTTGACTGCTGAGATTACTTTCCACCCCTGCCTCATGTACAGATCCACCCAGCTAGTGCTTGGGGTCTGAGATTCAAATGCTGCTCCCCAGCCTCAGGGCTTTAAGCTACTATTCAGGGTAAGTTTAAATCACCCAGGCTGAGTTCCCTCAGGGGGTTTATGCACAGACCTTCCTTAATGAAGCTGATGCTGAGCTCCTGCCTGCTCAGGGAGCCTCTGACCACTGCTGCCTCTGCTGCTGCCTCCTAAGGTGGCCTGAGTTATGGAGACACCCTTCTCCCCTCTTGGCCAGCCCAGAAATTTCTCTCACTGACCTGTGCATCTGTGGATGGAGGGACCTTCGTGGCCACTGGAGATTCTGTCCCTGAAGCCTGCCCCAATCTGCTCCTCTCTTTGTTGCACGGCCAGGACAGAGTTGGGCTCTGCTCCTGTCCAGTGTGTGATGGGCCTTTGGGATTGGTTTTTCAGAGCTCTCTGGAACAGAAATCTCCTTCACTCTGTTTCTGCATGACTTCCACTTCTCTAGAATTTGTTGGGAGTTCTTTTTACAGGAGATCCATCGACTGTAGGTTCGGAGCTAGCATATGTGAATCTTTCTACTCTGCCATCTTGGCTCCTCCCCTACAAAATATTTATAGTTGCACTCTTTGTGGTGGCCATAAACTGAAAATAAAGGGGATACTCATCAATTGGGGAATGGATAAATGAATTATGGTATATGAATATAATGCAATACTATTGTGCTATAAGAAAGGATGAACAGGAAGACTTCAGAGAGGCCTGGAAAGACTTATATGAACTGATGCAGAGTGAAAGGAGTCGAATCAGAAGAACTTTGTATACCACAATGTGCGAGGACTTTCTCTGGTAGACTTAGAATTTTAGTAGACTTAGAACTTCATTGCAATGCAAAGACTTAAAATATTCCCAATAGTCTTTTAAGGCAAAATGCTTCCACATCCAGAGAAAGAACTATGGAATTCAATCTCATATTGTAGCAGATCATTTTCTTTCATATTATGTTTTGGTTTCTTATATGATTTCACCACTTACTGTAGTTCTTCTATACAACATGACTGTGGTGAAAATGTATTTAATAGGAATGTATGTGTAGAATCCCCCCCATAAAGGAGAGCAAAACTACAGTATTGGGGAACTCAACCTCTCCGTATCTGACTATGATAAATAAAGCGTCAAAATAAACAAGGAAGAAGTTAAGGAGGTGAATAAACTTTGGATAACATAAACGTGATAGATCACTGGAGAAAACTGAATGGGTTTACAAAGGAATATAACTTTCTGTCAGCAGTACTTGGCACATATACAAAAACTGACCATATACTAGTGCATAAAACCTCACACTCCAGTGCAGAAACGCTGAGATAGTCAATGTATCCTTGTCAGATAATAATGCTATAAAATTTCATGTAATAAAAGGACATGGAAAGATAAAACAAAAATTATTTGGAAATTTATCCAATCCTAAATAGTGAGTGGGTTAAATACCAAATTAAAGATAAAAAGTAATCAACAACTTCACAGTTACAAAACACTTTTCACACAACTAAAATCAGATCTAAGTTAGTGGAGAAACATCACTTGCTCATGGGTAGGCCAAGTAAATATAGTAAAAATGACAATCCTACTTAAATGTACCTGTTTAGTGCCTTACAAATCAAACAACCAGATAATTATTTTCTCTAGCTAGAAAAAACTATATCAAAACTCCACTGGAGGAACAAAATGTTCAGAATATCAAGCAAACTAATGAAAAGAAATGATGGGAATGGGCCCAGCTCTACCATATCTCAAATTGTATTACAAAACAGAAATCCTCAAATCCACTTGAAACCTGATAAGAAACAGACAGGTAAACCAGTAGAATATCATAGGTACTCAACACAGAATTGTCAAAGAATGTACCAATCTCCTGTTTGATAAACTCAAGCACCCCAGCTTCTGGGATAAGAACTCCCTGTCTGACAACAATTGCCGGAAAAACTGGATAACAATATAGTGGAAATTGGCATAGACCAATGGCTGATGCCATGCATAAGAATGAAGTTCAAATGGATACATGATCAAGGTATAAAGACTGATACTATAAGCAAATTAGGGGAGAAGGGGAGAGTGTACTTGTCAGATTTGCAAACTGAGAAATTTTTGACTAAACAAGAAATAGAGAACATTATGAAGGGCAAAGTGGATAATTTTGACTCATTAAATTGAAAAGGTTTTGCACAAAAATCCCAAATCCAACCAGGATTACAAGGGAATCAGAAGACTGGGAAAAAATTTTTACAATTAGTGACTGTGATAAAGACTTCATTTCTAAAATACATAGAGAACTGAATTAAATTTACAAGAATGCAAGTCATTCCTCAAATGATAAATGGTCAATGAATATGAACAGTGAGTTTTCAGAGGAAGAAATTAAAGCTATCCATAGTCATATGAAAAAATGCTCTAAATCACTATTGATTAGAGAGATACAAATCCAAACAACTCTGAGATACCACATCCCACCTATCAGATTGGCTAACATGACAAAACAGGAATAGGATAAATGTTGGAAAAGAAGTGGGAGAGTTGGAACGCTAACTCATTCTTGGTGGAGCTGTGAGTTGATGGAATCATTGTGGAGAGGAATTTGAAACTATGCCCCAAGGGTTACAAAAATGTGCACACTCTTTGACCCAGCAATATTGCTTCCAGGACTGTATCCCAAAGAGATAATTAAAATTTGAAAGAGTACCAAGTATACAGAAATATTTATATTAGCTCTCTTTGTGGTGGCCAAAAACTGGAAATCAAGGGGATGTCCATCAATTGTGGAATAGCTGAAGCAATTGTCTTACATAAATGTAATGGAATAATATTGTGGTATAAGGAATGAGCTGCAAGATTTCAGGGCAATGTGGAAGGACTCATATGAGCTGATGATGAGTGAAAGGAGCAGAACCAGGGGAACTCTGTGCACAGCAACAAACACAGTGTGTGAGAAATTTTTCTGGTAAACTGAGCCCTTTCCAGCAATGCAAGGACTTAAAAAATTCCCAGTGGACTCTTGAGGCAAAATGCCTTCTACAGAAAGAATCATGGAATTCAATTGCATTTTGGAGCTAATCATTTTCTCTTTTGTTTTGTTTTGTTTTCATGTTTTCTCCCACCCATTTTATTTCTTCTATGCAACATGACTAAGGTGAAAATGTATTTAATGAGAATGTATGTGTAGAACGTATATAAGATTTGAGGCTGTCTCCAGAAGGGAAGAGAGAAGGAGGGGGAACAGTAGGGGAAAGAGGGGGAAAATTTAAGACATATGGAAGTGAGTGTAGAAAACTAAATACAAGTTTATTAATTAAAGCATCACTCAAGATCTTGATAAAAAATAAAATGATCTGGAAGAGGAAAAAAAGATTTAAGGCCATTATCAGAGACACTTTGTTTAATGCATTTTTTTCCTAATTTCCTTCTAATATTGGCTGTTCGTCATTTTTTGTGAAAAGCCTTTTCATTTTATGTAACCAAATATCTTTTTTCCTTCCTACAAAGCCCTCTATCTCTTATTTTGTCATAAAATCTTGAATTGTATAGAGATCTAACTACTATATTTTCCCATATTCCCCAATTTACTTATAACTTCATGTGTAAAACATTTATGTCTCAATCACTTTTTCTTTTTGAACTTATCTTGGTAAGCATTTTAAGACATTAGGCTATTTTTTCTTTTCTTTTTTTAAAATTTATTATAGTTTTGTTTCAGTATTCTAAAATCACTTCCATATAACTTAGATTTTTTCCCCCTCCCTCTCCTCTCCCTCACAAGGACTATATAAAATTTTACATAGGTTTTATACATACATTCCTATTAAATACATTATCACCTTAGTCATGTTGCATAGAAAAATTAAGCTGAATGAATTAAGATGAAATCTTAAAACAAAGCAAACGTAATACAGAAGAAAATGATCTACTACATTCTGCAATCGAATTTCACAATTCTTTCTCTGGATGTGGAAGGCATTTTGCCTTAAGAGGTTGTTAGGAATTATTTAAGTCCTGGCATTATAATGTAGTTCTAAGTCTACCAGAAAAAATAATCGCACACTGCGGTTTTGCTGTGTGTAAATTTCTCCTGGTTCTGCTCCTTTTTAGCTTAGTATCAACTCATATATGTCTTTCCAGGCCTCTCTGAAGTCTTCCTGTTCATCATTTCTTACAGCATAGTAGTATTCCATCACATTCATATACCACAATTGATTAAGCCATTCCCCAATTGATGGGCATTCCCTTGATTTCCAGTTTTTGATCACCACAAAGAGTGCTGCTATAAATGTTTTTGTACATGTGGGACCCTTTACCATTTTTATGATCTCTTGAAGATACAGTCCTAGAAGTGATATTGCTGGGTTAAAGGCTATGAACATTTTTGTAACCCTTTGGGCATAGTTACAAATTGCTCTCCAGAATTTCACAACTCCACTAACAATGAATTAGTATTCCAAGTCTCCCACATCTTCTCCAACATTTAACATCATCCCATTTTGTCATGTTAGTCAATTTTACAGACATCTTGTAGCATCTCAAAGTTGTTTTGGTTTGCATCTCTCTAATCAATAGTCATTTAGAGCATTTTTTTTCATATGAATATACATAGCTTTCATTTCTTTGTCTAAAAACTCCCTGCTCATATCCTTTGATCATTTATCAACTGGGGAATGGCTTGTGTTCTTGTAAATTTAACTCAATTCTTTATATATTTTAGAAATGAAGCCTTTATCACAGACACCATTTGCAAAAATTCTTTCCCATTTTTTTTGCTTCCCCCTTAATCTTGGTTGCATTGGGCTTCTTTGGGCAAAAGCTTTTCAATTTAATATAATCAAAATTATCCATTTTGCATTTCATAATATTTTTTGTCTCTACATTAGTCAAAAATTCTTCCCTTCTCCATAAATCTGATAAATACACCATTCCTTGATCCACTAATTTGTTCATAGCATCACTCTTTATACTTAGATCGTGTATCCATTTGGATTTTATTCTTGTGTACAGTGTCAGCCATTGGTCTATGCCTTGTTTCTGCCATATTGTTATTCAGTTTTCCCAGCAACTGTTGTCAAACTGTAAGTTTTTATCCCAGAAGCTAGGTTCCAGGGGTTTATAAAACAATAGATTGCTATATTCATTGATTATTTTGTCATGAGTACCTAATTTATTCCACGGGTCTACTCTTCTGTTTCTTAACCAGTACCATATGGTTTTGATAATTCCTGCTTTATAATACATTTTAAGATCTCGTGCAGCTGGTCCACCTTCCCTAGCATTTCTTCTCCTTGGTTCCCTTAACATTCTGGAGCTTTTGTTCTTTCAGATAAATTTTGATATTTTTTCTAGCTCCACAAAATAATTTTCAGATAGTTTGATTGTTTTGGCACTGAATAAGTAAATGAATTTGGGTAGAATTCTCATTTTTATTACATTGACTTGGCTCACTCACAAGCAACTGATGTTCTTCCACTTACTTAGATCTGACTTTATTTGTGTGACAAGTTTTGTAATTGTGTTCATATAGTCACTGGGTTTTTTTTAGCAAGTAGACTCCCAAACATTTTGCAGTGTCTATTGCAGCTTTAAATGTGATGTCTCTTTCTAGCTCTTGCTGTTGGGCTTCGTTAGTAATATATAGAAATGTAGAGGATCTGTGTGGGTTGACTTTGTAACCTGCAACTTTGCCTAAGTTATTTATTATTTCAAGTAGTTTTTTTTTTTACTTTTTTCTCTGGGATTCTCTAAGTATATCACCATATCATCTGCAAAGAGTGATAACTTAGTTCCTTCTTTGCCTATTCTGTTTCCTTCAATTTCTTTTTCTTCTCTTATTACTATGGCTAACAGTTCTAGTAGTGTGTTGCCTAATAGTGGTGATAATGGAAATACTTTTTTCACCCCTGATCTTATTGGAAATGTATCTAGCTTATCATCATTGCATATAATGCTTGTTGAAGGTTTTAGGTAGATGCTGATTATTATTTTATGGAAAGTTCCATTTATTCCTATATTCTCCAGTGTTTTTAATAGGAATATGTGTTATATTATGTGAAAAGCTTTTTCTGCATCTATTGAGATAATTATATGATTTCTGTTAGTTTTGTTGTTGATGTGACCAATGCCGTTAATAGTTTTCCTAATATTTAACCAACTCTGCTTTCCTGGTATAAATCCTACGTGCTCATAATGTATTATTCTTGTGATGAGTTTCTAAATTCTTTTTGCTAAAATCTTATTTAAAATTTTTGCATCTATATTCATTAGAGAAATTGGTCTATAATTTTCTTTCTCTGTTTTGGCTTCCAAGTTTAGGTATCAAAACCATATTTGTATCATAAAAAGAATTTGGGAGGAGTCTTTCATCCTCAATTTTCCCAAATAGTGTATATAGTATGGGAATTAACTGTTCTTTAAATGTTTGATAGAATTCACTTGTGAATCCATGTGGCCCTGGAGATTTTTTCCTAGGGGGTTCTTGATGACTTGTTCAATTTCTTCTTCTGAGATGGGGTAAGTTAAGTATTCAACTTCCTCTTCTGTTAGTCTGGGAAATTTTTATCTTTTAAAATAATCATTCATCTCATTTAGGTTGTCGAATTTAAGGGCATACATTCGGGCAAAGTAATTTCTTCTTTGAATTTTTTCCTTGTTGGAGTTGAGTTCAACCTTGTCATTTCTATTATTGGTAATTTAGTTTGCTTCTGTCTTTATTTCAATCAAATTGACCAAAAGTTTATCAATTTGATTGTTTTATTCATAAAACCAACTCCTAATTTCATTTATTAGTTCAATAATTTTCTTAACTTCAATTTTATTAATCTCTCCTTTGATTTTCAGTATTTCTAATTTGGTATTTGCTTGAGTATTTTCGATTTGTTATTATTTGAGCTCTTTCAGCTGCATGCCCAATTTATTGACCTCATCTTTCTCTATTTTATTGATGTAGTCACTCAAGAGCATAAAACTTCACCCAAGAACTGCTTTTGCAGTATCTCATAAAATTTGGCAAGTTGCCTCATTATTGTCATTCTCTCACATGAGGTTGTTGATTGTTTCTGTAATCTGCTGTTTAACCCACTCATTAGGATTAGATTGTTCAATTTCCAATTAGTTTTTGGTTTATGTTTCCATGGCCTTTAATTACATATAAGTTTTATGGCATTATGATCTGAGAAGAATGCATTCGCTGTCTCTGCCTTTCTGCACTGGATTGTGAGGTTTTTCTGGCCTACCACATGATCAGTTTTTGTATATCTGCCATGTATGCTGAGAAAAAGATATATTCCTTTCTATCTGCATTCAATTTTCTCCAGAGATCTATCATATCTACTTTATCCAGAGTGCTATTCACCTCCTTAACTTCTTTCTTATTTATTTTGAGATTAGATTTATCAAGTTCAGAGACAGGAACTTTGAGGTCCCCAACTAGTATAGTTTTGCTGTCTGTTTCTTCTTGTTTCTCCCTTAAATTTTTCTTTAAGAATCTGGTTGCTATTCCACTTGGAGTATGTATGTTTAGTAATGAAATTTCTTCCTTGTCTATGGTGCCTTTTAGCAGGATATAGTTTCTTCCTTATCTCTTTTGATTAGATCTATTTTTGCTTTTGCTTTATGTGAGCTTAGGATTGCTATCCCTACTTTTTTTACATCAGCTGAAGCACAATAAATTATGTTCCAACCTTTCACATTTCCCCTATGTGTATCTCCCCTTCTCAAATATGTTTCTTGTAAACAGCGTATTGTTGGATTATGGTTCTTAATCCATTCTACTATGCATGTCTGTTTTATGGGAGAGTTCATTCCATTCACATTCACAGTTATAATTACTATCTGTGTCTTTCCCTCCATCCTCTTTCCCCTTGTTTATGCTTTAAGTTCTCCCTTCTCCCTTCCCCTCCCAAATAGAGTTTTAATTTTTGACTACTGCATCCCTCAATCTTCTCTTCCTTCTTTCAGCCTCCCTCCCTTTTAATCCCCCTTTCCCTTACTACTTCTTTCCTCCCTTTTAGCCTCCACTCCCTTTGCTTTCTCCCTTTCCATCCTATTGCCTATAGAGGTAGTTGTATTTCTATACTTAACTGAGTTTGTTGTGTCCTCCTTGAATCCAATCAGATGAGAGTACCGCTCAAACAATACTTGTCTCCCTCCCCTCTTTCCCTCTTCCATAATACATGTTTGTGCCTCTTCTGTGGTGAAATTTGTTTGTTTTCTGCCTCCTCCTTTCAACATCCCCCATTACAATCCCATTGCACCTGTAAATCATATTTATTTTCATCACATCATTGAATTTATACCCACTCCCTCTATTTATGTATATCCTTTTCACATTTAATAATAAATATGCAATTCTCAAGATTAACAAGTATCACCTTCCCTTATAGGGATGTAAACAGTTTGTGTAAATGGTATAACAAGTTTTCTCCCCCTGTTTACTTTGTTATGCTTCCCTTGAGACCTTGGTTGCATGTATCATCTTTCCAAATGTAAAAGTACACAATGTAACCTTATTGAGACCTATGATTTTTCCTTAATTTTTATCTTTTTATACTTCTAATGATTTTTGTATTTGAAAGTCAAATTTTCTTTTTAAATCTGGTGTTTTCTTCAGGAATGCCTGAAAAACTTTGCCAAATTTCATTTTTATTTCCCTTAAGGAATTATAGTCAGTGTTGTTGCTAGGTTGTTGTTGTTTGGAATCCCAGCTCTTCTGCCTTATTGCTAAATTTTGTGTGATCCTGACTGTGGCTCCATTCTATATGAATAGGTTCTTTCTGACTCATTGTAGTATTTTGTCTTTGACCTGGCAAATATGGAATTTGGCTATAATATAAACAATCTGGGAGTTTTCATTCTTGGATTTATTTCAAGTGCTGATAGGTGGATTCTTTAATTTTATATTTTATTGCTTGGTTCTAGGATATCAAGATTATTTTTGGAAAATTTCTTGAAGTATAATAGCTTATTTTTCAGGTAGTATAGAAATTTTTAAATTTTCTCTTCTTGGTATATTTTCCAGGTCAAGTGCTTTTCCAATGACTTATTTCACATTTTCTTATATTTTTATCATATTTTCGATTTTGTTTATTGCTTCCGGATACCTCATAAAGTCATTAGTTTCCACTCAAACAATTCTGCATTTTAAGCAGTTTTTTACATGTGCCTTGAACTATGATCCAGAAGAGGTTATAGTTCATGGATTTGCAAAATCAGCATCTCATGTTGTATCCAGCGCTCTCACCATGTAAGATGCTCATTGTAATCACTTTCTGACAAAATAGTAAGATGCACATTGTAATCACTTTCTGACAAAATAGCAGTTGCTGCTGCTTCTATAAATGCTACTTACTCTCATTACTGATGTTTCATCTAAGCAGGCACCAGGCCAGCTTCCTTTTTCATGTCAGGTATTTCTGTCCAAACTTCTATGTTGTTTTGTGCTGAAGGATTTTCAAATTAGGACCTTTTCTTGTCTTTGCCGCTTCTTAAAGTTATTTGAAGAGAATGTTGGGAAAGCTCTGCTGAGTGCTTTACTGCCATCTTGGCTTTACCCTCAATTTCCTTACAGTACTGAAGGCTTAGGATGACACTCCTCACCCTAAAACAGGTACAAAATAAGAATATCTGTTTTCAAAATTTTTATTTAAGATTATTATAATTCTAGCAAGTACAGAGATATATTTTAGATGATTTTATATAAAAAGAACTCACCAAAAGAATATCTTTGAAGGCATTATATTACATTTTGAAAACATAACAAGGTAAAATTAGTTGACATTAAATTAATCAAATTCACATGATATAAAACCAATATTAAAAGCTAGTGCTTATATAATATGTTATATACATAATGTCTAACATCTATCTAGGTTTTATATACTATGTGATCATTTACTGTGCTAATATTTCACAAGTATTATCTCATTTCATCTACACAAAGACCCTGGACAGGTGTTACTATTATCCCATTTTTATAGTTGAAAATATAAAGATAAACCCATGTTAATTTACTTGCCCAATATCATTCACATTTTAAGTATTCAAGACTAGTTTTGAATTCAAGAACCTGAGTCCAGGTTCAGCACCATCCACTATGGCACTTGGCTATCTAAGACGCACAATATTTGTATACTTGCTGATTGGTAACATTAAAAGAAAAACATCTTAAAAGTAAATTCATCTAAAACAATAATCCAAAAATCAAATATTTGGACACTAAGCTGCACATAAATGTGCAGAATTTGTATAAATAAAACTATAGAAATATAATGACTGAGCCATAAAGAGGACCTAAGAAACTGAAAGAATATTCATTGTACAAGTTAAAAAGAAAACATGCAAATTAAGTAAAATAGAAAAAAATGTATTCTTTCCTGAAATTGTATATTTAATACAATAGCAACAACAGTACAACGAGGTTTATTTTTTTCAATTTCTAGATTAAACCATAATGAAATTTACCTGGAACAAAAAATTGGACAAGATCCTCAAAGTTCTAAAACTTAGAATCTTGAAATATCAAAAATGTGAAATTCACAGAAGAAGATGTCTCCATACTGGTTACCCTTCATCTCCCTTTTCTGCTTTACTTTCTAACAACCTTTCATATATTGTCTTCCCTCATTTGACTTTAAATTCCTTGAGGGAAGGGACTATATTTATTTTTCCTAATTTATATCTCCAGCACTTAGCACAGTGACTAGAATAAAGTAGATACTGCAAAATGTTTACCGAGATGATAGAGGAGTAAGAAGGAAGTCATTCTCATACCCCTTTATTAGCCTCTGAAAGCCCAGAAAATACCACCCCAGGAAAAACTGGAAGAGATGAGCCAGCAGAAATATGGTGTGCAGGAATCTTGTGGTCCAAAAATCTTGGGGGATTAACAGGAAAGGCTGGGAATATCAGAATCTACAGGATGGGAGACATCCCAGGAAGCTAGTGGAAAGCCCTACCCCAGCAAAGAAGAAGGCGATCCTGAGCCCCAGGTTGGTGGAGCAGGCAATTGCCAACACCAGGACCCCACTCCAAGTACCTCAGCACAGGCACGGGATACTGTAGATACCAGTTCAAAGAATCACCACATGAACAGCAATACAAGATTCTAAGACAACTCCAAATGGCTCATGAAGGAAAATTCTACCCACATCCAGAGAAAGAATTATGTAATCTAAATTCAAATGGAGAGATATTATTTGTTCTCTCTCTTTATGGTTTTGTTTCTTCTTTCTCATAGTTCATTGCATTGGTTAGAATTCTTCTTTGTAACATGTTCATGTTCATGTGAATATATATTTAGTGTAAATGTATATGTAGAGCCTGTATCAGATTGCAAACCTTCTTGAGGAGGGGGGACAGGCAGAAGGGGGAAAGATTTGAAACTCAAAAGCTTGTGGAACTAAACATTGTAAGTTAAAAATAAATTAATTAATTTTAAAAAGATCATTGAAAAAGAAAGGAAAAAACCTGAATTAGAAACGAAGTCTTTAAAAAAGTAGAACCAACCAAAAGGAAGAGACAAAGAAACTCAGTAAAACTAGAACTTCTTAAAAAGTAAAATGAGGCAAATGGAAAAGGAGATATGAAATCTAATAGAAAAAAACAATTTGTTAAAAATTAAAATTGGGGTCAGAGTCAAGATGGCATCCAGACCCCTACAAATACCTGTAAAAGTGACTCTAAACAAATTCTACAAATACAGAACGTGCAACGTGATAGAGTCAAATAAATCTCCAGCCCAAGACAACCTGGAAGGCCAACAGGAAGGGCATATTTCACTGGGGTAAGAGACTAGCACAGTCTGACATATACTGTGCCTTCATAGAAATGGCTGGAGCAGGTTTCAGGGAACAGAAACACTGGCAGCTGTGGCAGTTTCCGGACTTCTCAACCTACAAACACCAAAGATAGCATAGAAGGTCAGTGGGAAAACTCTGTAGGACTCAGATGAAAGGTGAGCATAGTCTGGCTGGCATCAGATCCCAGCCCTGGAGTGGGGGAGGTAATCGTGGCATCAGTAGCAATAGCAGTGAAAGCTTTCAGATCTCTGGACCTACAGATGGTTGGGGATTGAGCAACTGATACAAAAGCCCTAAAATCTGAAACAGTACACACGCCTCACTCTCACTCACACTAGAAGTAGAATCCTACCTTGACAGAGTTAGAAAGTCAAACATTATACTAGGAAGATGTACAAGCAGTATAAAAACAGCTCCAGACTATAGAACTTTACTTTGGTGGCAAAAAAGATCAAAGCAAAATCAGAAGAAGAAAACAATTTAAAAGCTCCTACATCAAAAGCTTATAAGATAAATATGAATTGGTTTCAGGTCATGGAAGAGCTCAAAATGGATTTTGAAAATCAAGTAAGAAAAATGAGAGTGATGCAAGAAACTCATGAAAAACGAGTCATAGCTTGCTTAAGGAGACCCCCCCAAAAGAAATTTTTTGTAAGTAATGAAAGGATAGAAGAAAATGCCAAAGGATTATCAATGGAAAATGCTATCAATATCCAGAAGGATATTGGAAATATCTTTGGAACAATTAATTTAATTGGAATCAGAATGCAGATGGAAGCTTACTATTTGCAATCATTTTCTTTGGTTGTTTTGTTTTGTTTCTTCTTTCTTGTGATTATTCCCAATAGTTCTAATTCTTCTTTACATCATGAGTAATGTGAAAATCTGTGTAATACAAATGTATAAGTGGATACTGTATCTGATTGCATGGCCTCTTGGGCAGGTGGAGAAAATTCAAAACTCAAAATCTTATGGAAGTGAATGTTGAAAATTGAAAATAAATTAATTATATAAAAAAGCAAATAATAAACTGTTTATTGAATTGAATGTTGCTTCAAGTGTTTACTTTTAAAACTGTCTTATGGTAAACTTATGAAAATATATTGAGAAGTAGAGGAAATGTAATAGACATCAAAATAAATGTATACAAAAGATCAATTTTGATAAACAGAAGATAAAAATTAACAAAATGATTCATTACTGAACAACTGTACTTACAGAAAAAAGTGTTGGTAATTTGGTGAGTAATGTCTTTAGACTCACACATTATACCATATGTCTCAATGAAATCCATCTGGATAAGGCATTCTTTCTAAAATTTAGAAATTTAGCAGAAATGAGATAATAGTTTTCATAACTGTGTAGAAAAGTTCTTTTTCTTTTGAACAGATAAAAGGAATTATTTGGGTGGTCAGATATTTTTCACTACTTTAACATAAAAATTGAAAAAAACAATATACTTAAAAGCAAAATAACTCATTTTAAAAAGTAATGTAAGTAAATAACATAGGCCTCATACCTAAAATAAAGGAACCAAAAAAAATATGCCTAAAACTTTTACTTTTCAATAGATAAAGATTAAAAGTTGGGTTCAAGAAATTTTCAAAAATGAAAACACAAATTCTTTTTAGTCAATTTAAAATTGTCAAATTAATGACCAAAGAACATCCAAAGTTTTAGCTAACACTTTGCATTCATAAAGTTTTAAAAATGTTATATATGATTATCCATGCTAGAATAATTGTGGCAAAGAGAATGATGATGGTGATGATGATGATGATGATTTATATATTTCCATTTTATGCCAAGCATTGAGGCACTTCTCCAAATATTATCTCATTTGACCCTCACTACAATCTTGGGAAGTGTAATGACAATCAAAATGGGATCTTTTGTTGTTTGCGTTTTAGTATAATCAAATGCCTAATTGAATCTTGCCTTTATAAATCATGAGACTTTACTAAGAGTAAAGAACAGAAACTAGACTTTCTTTAACTAGAAGCAGTACACTTATTTGCACAGTTAATATGATTAAAATCTTTTGTATTTATTGACAGACCTGTCCATTGTGGGAAGTTTGATTAGGTGAGTCGTTTTGTAGAAGCCTTATGACTTTGAAAACTCAGATGTCATGTTTCACTCTCTGGTATGGTCAGAGAGTTGTGTCTATCTATTGAATTATGATGAGGCAGAGGAAGCCATGCCTGTTGATTACTTTGGGGCTTACTGACTGGAATTGTTTGTTTGTCCAGATGAGGACTCTGGGAAGCTGCTAACGAGCTTCCCTGCTTTGAAAACTCAAATGTTGTGCTTCCCTCTCTGGTAATTATGGTTAGACAGTTGGAACTTTCTGTTGAATTCAGGCAGAGGAAACCATGTCTGTTGACTCTTGATTTAACTGTATTTTCTTTGACTCTCTGGGTTCTGACTCCCCTGAATTAGGTGAATGTTATAGCTATTTTGTTAAATGAATGATACATGGGCTTTACTAAAGTGATTATTGACCCCTCAAAAGTTACCTTCCCTTTTATGAATGCAGATTTCTGAACCTGTGGTAGCAGGTCCCCCTGTGCATGTTGGGGTGCTTACTGATACAGGAAGTAGGACGATATTTTCTTCAATTTATAGACAGGGAAAATGAGGCAAATAATGGTTAAGTAATTTGTTGAGGGTTAT
>JAQQSK010005645.1:0-14816 GCA_028658325.1 Potorous gilbertii
AGAAGAGAGGGCAGATTGGTGATACGGGTAATTAGAATGTCCAGTGTATCGGGGAGGGGTGAGGGGACAAATGGGGAGAAAATTTTGGAACCCAAAATCTTGTGAAAATGAATGTAAAAAATTAAATAAATTTATTTAAAAAAAAAAGATAAAAGATGGGTAGAAATTCAATAAGTGAAAATAAGCGAAAAGAAAGAGTGCAAGCATTCATGACCCAGGGAACAGTATGCTCAATACACAAGACATGGCACATTTGAGTCCCAGAAGAGAGGGGAGAATGTTAAAGATAGGAACATGAACTAATATTGGTAAAATAGCTTGGCTATTACAGATTACCAAGAACCTTGAAATATTTCAGTATACTCTTCCAGAAATCAACATTTTTTCTTAACAATCATAACTTCAAGAAATTAGAAAATAGCTTTCACCTAATGCTCCAAAAAGCACAAAGAATTCCAACACCTCCTAATACTAACTAACCAATATCCACAGTTGTGTCACAGGGAATAAAGTGAACAATTCAGAATAATCTCTCATCATTACTGATAAACAATGCTGTTGTTGTCTAGTTGCTTTTAGTCAATGGGACTTTTTGTGACTCTTTTTGGGGTTTTCTTGGCAGAGACGCTAGAGTGGTTTGCCATTTCCTGTTTTACTAATCTTATTTCATGTTTCTACCTTCAATATTCTCATTACTCTAACCAAACTCATCTCCTTTCTGTGACCTAAATGTTTATCATTTCCTTTTCTAACTCATTTTACACCACTTAAATCTTTGAAAGTTTTATCCATCACTTAGAAGTTGTTACTTTACCTGGGATCACACAACCAGGATGCATCAGAAACAGATTTTGAATTTTGGTCTCCCTGACTTTGAACTAGCTCTCTATCTACAATTTCACAATGTCACTCCTCATAACATATTAACGTGTAATAGAAATTCATTGAGATTGTTGTTTCAAGGGCTGCTCTAAGAACAGAAAGTAGTCTTTAAGCTATGTTTTTGCAAGTAGAAACCAAGGGTGAATAATGGCAATGTCTCTGGTAGCCCTCCTTTTTCATTTATTCCCATTGCCTTCATTGTAATATAGGCCCTTATTGCCTTATATATAGGATTTTACAAGTTCCCTCACAGTTCTCCTTTGCTATAATAGTCATGTCCTCTTTATTTCACCATCCACAATGCTGCCAGATTAATCTTACTTAAATACTACTATGACTATGTCAGTCTCCTCCTCTAAGACCTCCATTGGTTCTCTAATTTCCTACCAATTCCCAAAACCCTACCTAACATACTAGTCAACCTTTGTTACCCCTATTCCTCAAAGACAGACACACATTGCATTTTTCTACTTTCATGTCTTTGTTTATGCTGGTCTCCTTATGTCTTCTTCCTTCCCCTTTATCTACCAAATCTATGATTCTGAAGGCTCAGCTCCAATGTCATGTTTTCCATGATACCTTCCCTGATCATCAGATTAACTGTCAATGATTTTTTCCTCCTATTTATTCTGATAACACTTATTTTAAACCACTCAGATGGCACTTACTATATACTGTCTTATAGTAATTTATCGAGATGTTTTATGTCTTATACGCAGCGGTGTGCTAATAAATGTTTAACAACTAGTTGGTTAGGTGGGGAAAATACACATGATCCAATTTCAAATTTAATCTGCATTATTAATATTTTCTACATAATTTTCTTAAGTCTAAACAATGACAAAATAATAAATCAAGTCTTTAATTGTAATGTTTATTAATCCCTGACATATAATTGCTGACACTGAAAATCTAACACCCTGTCTATAGATTAGCTGTAAGCTCCCTAAGGAAGCCTATCTTATGCAATCTATCATTTCACACACTTTCTAGTATGGTGCTGTATATGTGCGAGCTGCAAGATAAGTATTTTTCCAAATGTATGAATATATGGATTATAACTTAATAGTAGTACAGTTGAAAGGACAGCTCAAAAGTTCACTCCTACCACCTGAGATACTATTACAATTAAATGATTCTGACTGTCTGCAGTGGAATTTTCCATTTGTGGGTTATAAATGGAAGTGAGATGACAATTTTCTGACTTTTGGCTCCTATTAATAGCTTTTAGTTTTTAAAAAAAAATTGGGGGGAGGTAGAGTCAAGATGGTAGAATAAAGCCAGGGATTCACCTGAGCTTTCCCCGAAACTTCTCCAAATACCTTTAAATAATGAAACTAGTCAAATTCTGGAGCATCAGAATCCACAAAAGAACCCAGTCCAAGACAATTTAGAAGATCTAAAGGGAAGGCCTTTTGCATGAGGGTGAGAGAGGAGCATAGCCCAGCACAGGCCATGCCAGGTGAGAACTTGGCAATTAAGGCAGTAACAGCAGTAGCAATTCAGCCCACAGACATTAAGGGGATTGGGCAACAGATGAGAAGAAATATACAGGGGTCCCTTGCTTGTACCAGGGGCAGGATTCTACTGCATTTCCTATATTTGGATATGGGGTCACAGACCTGGGTCTTAGTCCTAGTGTAAGAATGAGCACTAGTACAGCAGAACTTGTGACTACAGTGGAGCAGGGACCCTGGTCATAGTTTCAGGTTTGAAAAGAATGCTTGAGGTCACTCACAAACCAGTGAATAGTACAGAAGAGTAGTAAACACACCTTTCCTTAGATCATACCACTTTAGAAAAGCCAAGGCTTTACAAGTCCCCAGAATTCTTTGAAAACATCTGCACAAAAATCCTGAAGCTTAAGACAACACCCCATCCACTTGGAAAGTAGACCTCCACTTTAGCATAGAGTTAGAAGTCAAGAAATAGAACGAAAAATAAGCAAACAACTGAAAACAAAATTCTGACCACAGAAAGTTACCATGGTGATGAGAAAGATAAAAAAAACCACTCAGAAAAAGAAAACAAAGTCAAAATTAATACATCCAAAGCCTCAAAGAACAACATGAATTGGTCTCAGGCCATGGAAGAGCTCAAAAAGGATTTTAAAAGTCAAGTAAGATTCAAAAATCAAGTAAGAGAAGGAGAGGAAAAATTGGGAAAAGAAATGAGAGTGAAGCAAGAAAATCATGGGAAAAGACTCAACAGAGTGGTAAAATAGGAATAAAAAATACTGAAGAAAATAACACCTTAAAAAACAAAATAGGCCAAATGGTAAAAGAAGCACAAAAGGTCACTGAAGAAAAAACTCTTTAAAAAGTAGAATTGGCCTAATGCAAAAGGAAGTATAAAAGCTCACTGAAGAAAATAATTCCCTAAAAGTTTGAATTAGGCAAGTAGAAGGAAGATAAAGACTTTATGAGACACCAAGAAACAATCAAATAAAATTTAGAAAAATTAAAAAATATAGAAGAAATTGTGAAAAATTCCTCTGGAAAACAGATCATCATACCATCACATTCAACTCACACCTCTGCTTCTGTCTATGTATACTCCCTCTAACTTCCCTAATAATGAGAAAACTTTTAGAAATTATAAATATGATTTTTCTATGTATGAACGTTCTTAAAAACTACTAAAGACCCAAAATACCACTTATTTATGTGGGATATTATTGACAATTACAGTAATAGAAATTAAAATCGATAAAATTTTAAACTATTTATTAATTTGTTTAAAAATAACAATAATAAGTTTATTGAATATTAACAAATATTATATTTATGAAAAATAACTTTTTAAAATAAAATTAATGAGAATAATGGCATTGTTTTGCATATTTTTACAAAGCTCTTTAATGTCTCACTTAGTAGAAGACAGTGCAATTTTCATGTCTACTTTTGCATTCAATCCATTATTTTGGTCAAAGTATATGAAGAAAATCCAATCTCACACAGTACAATCATCACAATCTTACATAAATAAAATAATGATAAAAGGAGAAGGAGCATTTTAATAGGCAGAAAATGTCTTATCATTAAGACAATAATTTTAAAATTCTAGAGCTATTGAAAGGGTTTCAGGGACCCTTAGGCATCTTCCATCCAAACTTTGAGAGCCCCTAACCTAGTCCAATAGCCCTTCATTTATAGATGGAGAAACCAAAGACCAAAGAATTTAAATGATTTGATTGAGATAAAAGGTTGTTCATTTCAAAATCATCAGTTGAATCCACATCCTCTGACTGTTAGCTCGTTGCTCTCTTTGCTATCCTGATACTCTAATAATGTATGCAAAACCCTATGGAAACCCTGAAATGCTATCAACCACAACTGTACTGCATGCTATGTTCTGTCCGTGGTGCTGCGGATGCAGAGGAAATTGAAACAGTCCCTGCTCTCTCAGAAGGTGCCTTCTACGTAAATATAAGCAGCTATTGTTATTACTGTGACCATTATTATTAAAGGGCTGCTAATTAATTAATTACCACTAATTAATTACCATCATTTACCTAGTTTGCCTAATTACCTAATTACTGGTGATTAACAGATGGCACAGTACATAGAACACTGAACCTGGAATCAGGAAACCTGGGTTCAAATTCAGCTCTAGACATTTATTAGCTGTGTGACCCTGGGCAAATCCCTTAATCATCATCACCCTGTTTTCTCATTTGCAAAATGGGATTAATAACAGCACCTACCTTCCAGAATTGTGATGATAAAATGAGATAATATTTGTAAAGCATTTTACCGAACTATATAAATGTTAGCTTTTGTTTGGTCATGGTGGTGATTGCTTTATCATCGTCATTACTAGCATATCTAAAATCTTGATTGCAACAGACTGAGCTGACGAGGACTTCTGGGGGCAAAGAGCAGCTGAGCAAGTGAAGAGGAGAACACAAAGAAAACAGTCTATTCTGGTCAAGTTTAGCCATGCTTGGCAACCCCTCAGAGAAGGCTGAGGGTTGGAGGGTTGGGGAAAGGAGACAAGTTGGAGCAGAGCAGTAATAGGGCAGGACCCTCACTACAGAAGGCAGGTTTTAGAAGAAGAATTTTTCATGGGAATTTTGTGGTGTCACATGGCACAAGTCTGGTGAAAGACCATGGACAAAAAGAAAAGAAGACTTCAGGCATGTCCACTAATTATAAATATTCAAGGTCAAAGCCCCAGTTGTCTTGCCCTCTTTATATGATGCTCTGATCACAGTCAAAATAGAAAAGTCCAGCTTGACTGGGAGTTATTTAGCCCATCTTGATTAAAATGCATATTCTTAGGTAGGGCTCTTCTCCCAGAGCAGTGAGATAAGGAATTTAGCAGATTTCACTCTAGATGTGGATTAACGGTGTTTTGCTGATGGGTTTTAGTTTCCTAAAAGTCAGAACACCTTCAAATAATACAATTAAAATAACCTTTTTGTATGGCCCTGGAAAGTGACTTTCTTAGCCTCAGTTGTTTAGCTTTAATTACTTCCTGGAGATGTTAGGAAAATCATCTAATCAATCATCATAGAGTTCTTTGAAGATAAAACTGTCATTGAGTAGCCCCCATACTGGGAGTGATGGAGTTCATAGTATTTGTCTTATAAGATTGATAAGTACTTTAGTACTAAGTACTATGAATTTAATCAAAAGCTGTCTGGTATGTAAAAAAACCACTAGCTGAATTAAATAATATTCAATTTTAAAAGTTCTTTGAACTATCACTTTCCCTTTCTTCATCTCTTTGGCTGTTTGAAAGTACCTCATGTAAAATTTCTTTGATTTTGGAAAGTTTCAACATAACTTAATATTTGTTTGCATTTATTTTTAAACACCATTAATAAACTCTCACTAGATATCTTGTTTCCTGAATCATACTTTACATTATTTTCAACAGTTCAAACTGCTCTACCTTGAGAAAAGTGTAATGAAGGCCAAAGTACTAGTCTCAGTCCATTACATATAGTTTCCTCCTATATTCATGTATCTGGGTTTCAATCCTAGACCCTGCTATAAATTCTGGACATCATCATGCAACAGTTAAGGAGACAGTACAGCTCATGGGCAAAGAGCACTGGATTTAAAATCAGAAAATAGGGGTTCAAATTCTAGTTCTGCCCTGTCCTACTTGGGAAAGTTGCTTTATTTTCTGAAACTGATTTTCCTCATTTTAAAAATAAGGGAGTTTTCTTTCTTTCAGCTCTCTAACCTTATGATTAGAAACCATTTGATTTTACCCTTGACCAACTGAAATTATAACCACTCCTGCTTCCAAAGTTTTCTGCCACTGTGAAACAAATATCAACCTGGATGCCATTTGATTTCCAAACCTCCAAATGGTTCCTAAGTGACAGAGATTTATGACCTCCAGGGATTAATTTTAAAAGAAAAAGAAAGAACATTTTAAAAGAATTTTGCTTGAACTTGAGGGTGGAATCCATGTTGCTGGTAACAGATCTAGGATGTAAACCATCACTCCTGCCCCCACTCCTCCTCCAGGTCCTGCCACCTTTTCTGTTATTGATGTATGGTTCCCACCAGCCTGGCAAACTTCCAATTCTATTCCTATATTATATCCCCTCGTGAGTAGCTGTGTTCCCAGAGCCGAAATGTCACAATGATAGATCACAAGCCAGGCCCTCTGCTTGGGACCAGCTGTATGCTATCTATCAGTACATGTAAATATGGTGTTGGCTAGGCTTATAAGAAAAGAGAAGAATGAAGAAAGTGGAATCATCCACATGGTTTCTATGGGGGTTTTGTTAAGTAATCCATCTCAGCAGCTCAGTCAGACTTCAAAGAATCAACCACACTTGGCTCTACCAAGTTGAAGGGAGCTAAGATTCCCAAGTACAGAGTCATATGCATCATAAGATCAGAGACATAGAGTGAGAAAAGACTTTAGAAGCTATCTGCCTCAATCTCCCCTCACCTTAAAGCTGAGGAAACTGAGGCTCAGAGAGATTAAGTGACTTGCCTTTGTTCACACAGTCAGTCAGGGGTAGTATATGAACCCAGGTCTTTTTGAGCCAACCTGCTATCCACTACACCAAACTTTCTGTCTTCTTCTGAGCTTCCACTGAGCCATATACTTGAGCTCACTTCTATGTTTGCTCACTTCATACTTGCAGTTTCACCTTCTCCTTGCTCCTCCTCACTCATTCTACCTCTGTCATTCACTATTTGTTTAATCTTGGGCAATTTACTTAATCTCTCTAAGCCTAAGTTTTCCTAGTTTACAATGAAGGGTTGAACTAGATGAACACTTAGGTCCCTTCTAGCTCCAGATTTGTGAAACTCAAAAGCCAAGGTAAAGAAGTCACTTTCCTAGGACAAACTTTATGTTATCAAGACACTGTTCTTTCTTTCCCCAGAATGGTCTCAAATGTACCTGTCAAAACATGCTCAATACTAATGTAAATACTAATGTAAAAACTAATGTAAAAACTCTGTGAAAAAAAATCTATCAGTTTAATTATAATTGCGTTAACTTTGCTTCAAAGTTCATGCTCTTGAATTTGTCTTTAATAGGAAGTGAATTTGCTCCCTCCCTCTCTCTATCAAAAGACACCAATTATACTGAATGCAGTATTTATTTTTGAAAATGGAGCCACTTCATGGTTGAATTATAGTTAGCATGAGTGAGTCTGAAGATATCAAGAGAGCACCAAAAGGTCTTTCTGCACTGAGATAATAACGTCATCTTTAAATTAGTGAGGGCGGCCATCACTCTCAAGTGCCCATTTTTCTTTTTCATTTTGTCTCTTAGACTAGGAGTTGGGAAAAAGTTTTTGCTCAAAAGACAGAGCTTCATTTCCCATAGCTACACCCCTGGTTGGGCCGGTAGGTGTCCTTGTTCTCTGCATATAAAATGGTTCTACCTCTTACCTTGAGACTGTGTTTTCATGAAAACCTCTTCAAGTATACCTGCCTCTGATTCCACCACTGCTGGCTATTATTCGCCCTGCCCAAATCTGGCCCAGCCCAATTATATTAATGTGAGCAAGTCTTCCTATAGTGAGGGCGCGCTGGCTCTGGTCTAGGATTCCATTGTTGATTATTTTGTCTTGCTTCCGGAAAGATCATTACAATTTATTAATGATATTAATGACACTCCTCCAGGAGTTACGTGTAGTAGCTACAGGTCTCTTGGTCATGAAGAAGCTAATGAGTACAAGCTCTATAGACCATTAATTTGGTGTAGCAGTGGTATTTCCTCTGCTCAGCATTTAACAACAGTAAGAACATTCAAGTCTAAGAGTAGAATAGTAAAAGGAGAACTAATCGGGTGTTGAGTGTGCTATGAGATCAAAATATAATAATATGCTTTTTATGATGTCCCTACAGGAAGAAAAATATGATCAGAGTGCACTATGATCAATTGCCTCATTTCTCTATGTCCTTTGCTTGCTTGTGTTCTCTTTCTATAGTTCCCTGCATTCTTTCAAATTATTCAGAACTGTGAGACAGAAGACTTCAAAGAAGATCTCAGCTCTACTTTCAGTGTTGTTATTTAATTACGTTGGTTAAATAGCTTAGTCTCCATCTATATATCTCTTTCTATATCTTTGTATTACCTGGGGACACTATTTGCACTAACATCTTTGGACTGCCTTCCTGTCTGAGACATTCAATGATTATTCAAGAAGCATTAATGCTCTAAGATACCCCTAACCTTTCCCCTTCAAATCAGTTAGTCTCTAGCCCAAGGTACTTGAGGTGCTTGTTTAACTCAGTCCAAAGCTCATGAGCTCCCATGTCCACTGACTAGCCCCTGACCAAGTCATAATAAATCACATATTATCACAGGAAAATGTTCACAGCACCAATTCCCCAAATTAACACCTCTAAAGACCACTCAACAACATCTTCAACACAATGGAAGAGGGATTTAGGAAGTTTTACTCATGCACTGGTCTATTAAAAATGGTTACAAGTGATGCCACCGAATCACTTTTTCTCCCTCTCATTGCCACTCACTAGCTTGTCCTCACAGCTTGGTTGGCAAAGGGATCTCACAGTAGAAGTTGGCTTGATGTATACAACAAGAATATTGGCACATTGGGTTTCTTGGCACAAGAACTGAGGAGAACCAGGCAAAGGGAAATGCCTCCTGCCTTCATTTCTACCATGGGACTTTAGCACTGGCATAGTTTATTAATCCATGCCCCCACCCTCACCCCTCTCTGCTCTTCTGCCTAGACCTATAGTCTGAGTCTTCTCCCACTGTGAAATTTCTTTCCTCTTTTCAGAATGTGCTGAAATCTGGTGAGCTACACACAGGCTTCTGAGAGATGCTTCCAAAGAGGACAAGGGATGGACGCACACTTCCTTTAAATCAACAAGTTCCTACTGTGTCCAGAGTACACTTCTCAGCATTGAAGCAATGAAAGGTAAAGTAGGCAAGAAGGAAAGAATCATGAAATCATAGATTTGGAGCTGAAAGGGACAATGGAGGCCACCAAATCCAATTCTGAGGAACAACAAAGTTAAGTAACTTGTTCATGGTCATGCTACTAAACAGTATTTGAAACGAGATTTGGACCTGGATGTTCTTGATTCTGATTCTAGACCCCTATTTATTATCCCAGACCAACTGAGAGGGAAGAGGAAGGAAGGATGATGAAGGAACAGAAAAAGGAAGCAAATAAGGGGAGAAAGCAGTGAAGGAGGTAAAAGTAGTAGTGGTTATGGTAGAAATAAAGAAAATAAAGATAAGACAAGAGGCTTATCCAGACCAAGTATACAGAAATGATATCTGTAGGAAAAGACAGTTTTAAGAGAATTGAGGGATAATTTCTCAAAATATCTTAAAGAGGATAAGATATCAAAACTTAAGGGAAAAAAATTATAGTCTTCATTATTCCACCACCACCACCACCAAAAATAAAAAGCTTCTTATGCTTATTTTTCCACAGCTACAAAATCATAAGGAAAACTATACATCCTCCAACAAAAATCTATATATTCATAAGACATACAAGATGTCTTGAAAGATCTAACAGGATAACTCTCTGATTATTAATATCAACTGAGGCATAAAACAAGGAGAAATGCTCAGAAAAAGCACAGCACAGATTCAACAAAAGAAAGATATTCCTTAGAGGTCCTCTAGATGTTCTCATTTGTAGATGGTATTAATCTGGCTGCACCAATCCCTAGGATACTGAAGAGCTTCCTAAATGAGATTCATAATCACTCAAGTGTTTTCAGACCAACTCTCCACAGAGTAAAAATCAAGTAGATAAAGGAAATATTCTTTAGTCTAGGATTATCAGTTAGATGGATAATGCATAAGACTGCTACATCAGTGCTGCTGGAAAGACACTTCAAATTGCTAATAATCTGAGCCCAAAATTAAATAATGAGAATATTGTCTTTGGAAAATGGCACAGTTTGTGGGGATGAGGGCTGTTAATGACATTGAAACTTGTCTCTGAAGTAAATACTTGGAGCATTTTGGAAAGGGATATGAGATGCAAAAGGAAACCAAGAAGCAAAGGGAAAGCATACACATTGGAAGAAGGAGGTCTGGGTTGAAAATGCAAAGGATAAGAAGGAGGATTCCAAAAGGATTTTGGAGTGGAAAAGGCATAGATATAAAGAAGAAGATAGCACACCTGTCCTGAGGCAAGAAAACCGAAAGTATGACTGAGTATATTGGAATCACCGGAATGATCTCTGTCTGTGCACCCTGGTCACCCACTTACCTTAGCTGTCTTATGAATCAATGAAATCTTCACAATAGCCTTAATTGTAGATACCAAGCTTTCCAGACCGTGACAGTCTATAACTCACCTTCAATTGCCCTCTGTACATCTACAAGAGTCATGAAAGTCATTGATGAAAAAATCAGATCAAAAGTTCAGACCTCCAACAGCAATGGAGTAAAAAAATTACACTGCTGCTAATTCCTTCTCAGAGTACTATTACAAGTAGCAATACAAACAAGTCCCCCACCCTCTTTCCAACTCTAGCCCTGAGAAGAGTACTCAAATCAACATATGTCAGCAAATCGTGGGACAAATAGCCATTCCCTCTGATTTCCTTGACCAAAATACTCTTTTCTGGCCACTACTCCTCTACTGATATTGTCTTCTGCCTATTAAAATGTAAACTTCTTGTAAGCAGGGATTATTGTGCTGACTTGTATTGGTGTCCTCAGTACTTAGCACAGTGGTTGTACATAGAAAGGGCTTAATAAACACGTATCATTTCATTTATTTTGATATAAAGGACAGATGAATAAATAAGTGCACATGAAATACAAGCCATCTGTCCAGTAACACTTAGTCAGTAGCTAATAAAACAGGAATTTCTATCTTTTGACTTTGGAGTCAGCAAACTGAAATTGGAGATTACTTCACTTGCGGAAAAAGCACCTGGGGAGGTTGGAGTAGGAGCAATAGTCATTCTGTAGTTTGTATAGTCATTCTGAGAATAGAGAATTTTACTTTCACCATGTGGGAAGTGGAAGAATGTACTGGGAGAGGAGCACCATGGAAAGGGGATAATGAGGGTAGCCACAAAACTGAGTTGCAATATGTGGCAGCGAAGACCAGGAGAAGGCTGTGAGACAAACCATAAAGATAGCAACCCTTGTGAAGAAAACCCTCCTACTAAGGAAGTTATACCCATTGCCACCCTCAAATGCCAGTTTGTTGCTGTTGGTGATCAAGTATGTCTGACTCTTCATGACCCTATTTGGGGTTTTCTTGGCAAAGATACTTGAGTGGTTTGCCATTTCCTTCTCCAACCTATTTTATAGATGCAGAAAACATGGCTAAGTAACTTGCCCAAAGTCACATAGATAGTAAGTATCTGAGACCAGATTTGAACTCAGAAAAATGAGTCTTTCTGGTTTCCAGGTAAGGCACTCTATCCACTGTGCCATCTAGTTGCCCTCAAATGTAAGCACCTAGAGGCAAAGGCCTATCAGATCTGTGCTAGCTCTTCTCTGTGTCTTAAAGTTCTTGTCACTCTTTCATGTTGCTTCCCATTAAAAGATCTTCAAATAATAGTTTTAAAGGTGAAGTAGCTATTACTAATTTAAAACCCATATTTGTTATAACATAAAGTACATCTCCCAGGATATCAGAGAAATATTTTCTAACATCAAGACATAAAGTTTGGGATCATGCTGTCCTATGTTAATTATGTTCTTTCATCCTTCCATTGTTCCCTTTGGAGTTGTATTCTATAACTATGTTAGCCCTCTTCAATGGAAAAGTGTTTCCATGTTTCTGGTCCATCACGATTGTCTCTCACTGGGAAAGCATAGCACAAAAGGAAGTAAACTTTCCCCATATACCCCCGGTACCATCAGCATCCTCTAAGAAGATCCCTAAAGGAATCATAGGGTTGTAGCTAAAATGGACCCAAAAGATAATGTGAAGGAAAGAATCCTGTGCTATAAGAAATGACAAGCTCAATGATTTAGAAAAACATGGAAAGACTTGTACAAAACAATGAAGACTGAAATGAGAACTGTTTTTACAGTTATAAATACTCAAAATAAATATAGAGGATATGAAGAAAGATGCCATCTGCATCCAGAGAGAGAATTGATAAATAAAAGTTTGTATAGAATAATTTTACACTTATATACCTATCTGTATCTAATGGTATCATCTTTAGGGAGGGAAGAAAAATTTGAAAGGAACAGCAAGTTGTACATAGTAGATTTGCAGTTTTTTAAATAAACATTTTTTATAAACTTTTTGACATTTTAATTTAAAATTTTGAGTTTCAAATTCTATCTCTTCTTGCATCCCTCCCTCCTCCTTGAGATGGTATGCAATCAATCATGTGCATGTATGCAAAACATTTCCACATTAGTCATTTTGTGCAAGAAAACGAGAATAAAAGAAAAAGAAGAAAGTGAAAAATAGCCTACTTCAATCTGTAGTCAATCAATAACAGTTCTTTCTTAGGATAGTATGCTTCATCATTAGTCTTTTGGGATTATCTTAGATCACTGTGTTGTTGAGAATAGGCAAGTCATTCACAATTCTTCACTGAACAATATTATTGTTACTATAGACAATGTTCTCCTGGTTCTGTTCATGTCATTTTGCATCAGTTCAAGCAAGCCTTTCCAGGTTTTTCTGGAATCATCCTGCTTGTCATTTCTTATAGCATAATAATATTCCATGACAGTCATATATCACAGCTTGTTTAGTCATTCTCCAATTAATGGGCACCCTTTTGATTTCCACTTCTTTGCCACCACAAAAACAGTTACTATAAGTATTTTTATATGAATAGGTCTTTTTCTCTTTTTTGGAATGTCTTTGAGATACAGACCAAGAGGTGGTACTGCTGAATCAAATGGTATGCAGTCAAGGCCTTACGCATAGTTCCAAATTGCTTTCTAGAATGGATGGATCAGTTCACAATTCCAACAAGAGTGCATTAGTGTCTCAGTTTCCCCACATCCCCACCAACATCTAATGTTTTCTGTTTTTGTCATATTAGTGACTCTGATAGGTGTGAGGTGGTACTTCACACTTGTTTTAATTTGCAATTCTCTGATCAATAGTGATTTGGAGCATTTTTTATATAACTATAGATAGCTTTGATTTCTTTGAAAACTGCCTGTTCATATTATTTGACCATTTATCAATTCGGGAATGATTTGTATTTTTATAAATTGACTCAGTTCTCTATAAATTGGAGAAAAGAAGACTTTATCAGAGATACTTGTTGTGAAATTTTCCCAGTTTTTTCTTTTCTTATAATTTTAGCTGCGTCGATTTTGTTTCTGCAAAAACTTTTAAATATTATATAATCAAAACTATCCATTTTACATTTTGTAATGCTCTCTGTATCTTCATTGGTCCAAAGTTCTTCCTTCATTCATAAATCTGACAGAAAAACTATTTCATGTTCTTTTAATTAGCTTATGGCATCTCCTTTTATGTGGAAACCATGTACCCATTTTGACTTTATTTTAGTATATGCTATGAGATTTTGGTCTATACTTGTTTCTATCATTGTTTTCCACTTTTTGTCAAATAATGAGGTGTCTTCCAAAAGCTTGGATCTTGGGTTTTTCATATACTAGATTGCTATGGTCATTTAACATAATGAAATTTGTACCTAGTCTATTCCATTGACACATCACTCTATTTTTAGCCAGTACCAGATTACTTTGATAATTACTGCTTTGCAATACAGTTTGAGATTTGGTACAATTAGAACATTCATTTTCAAATTTTTTCATTGATTCTCTTGATTTCCTCAAAGTTTTGTTCTTCCAGAAGAATTTTGTTATTTTTTTTGTTTGTCTTTTTATTTATTTAAATTTTTTACATTAATTTTCACAAAGTTTTGGGTTCCAAATTTTCTCCCCATTTGTCCTCTCCCCCACCCCAGTACACTGAGCCTTCTAATTTCCCCTATTACCAATTTGCCCTCTCTTCTAACATCCCTTCCTTCCCTTGTTTCCATCATTTCTTTTGTTCTGTAGGGCCAGATAACTTTCTATTCCCCATTACCTGTATTACTTATTTCTAGTAGCAAGAACAATACTCAACAGTTGTTCCTAAAACTTTGAGTTCCAACTTCTCCCCATCCCTCCCTCTCCACCCATACCCTTCGGGAAGGCAGGCAATTCAATATAGGCCATATCTGTATAGTTTTACAAATGACTTCTATAATAGTTGTGTTGTGTAAGACTAACTATATTTCCCTCCATCCTACCCTGCCCCGCATTGCTTCTATTTTCTCTTTGGATCCTGTCCCTCCTCAAGAGTGTTGATTTCAAATTGCTCCCTCCTCCCATTGCCCTCCCTTTCATCATCCCCCCCACCCTGCTTATCCCCTTCTCCCCCACTTTCCTGTATTGTAAGATAGGTTTTCATACCAAAATGAGTGTGCATTTTATTCCTTCCTTTAGTCAAGTGTGATGAGAATAAACTTCATGTTTTTCTTTCACCTCCCCTC
>JAQQSK010005646.1:0-14816 GCA_028658325.1 Potorous gilbertii
GGACAAATGGGGAGAAAATTTTGGAACCCAAAAATCTTGTGAAAATGAATGTAAAAAGTTAAATAAATTTATTAAATAAAAAAAGAAAAAAAATCTATGATTTGAGGATTACATTATGATCTTCACAATAGAAATATGTGTAGAATAATTTTACATATGTATTTATATATATAATTTTATAAGTGTGTATATATACATACGTATATATGCCTATATACCTACACACACACACACATACATATATATATATACATACTATATATATATATATATATATATATATGTGTGTGTGTGTGTGTGTGTGTGTGTGTGTGTGTGTGTGTGTGTGTACCTATTTGTATCTAATGGTAGCCTTCTCTAGGGTGGGGAAGAAAAACATTACATGATAATTTTGTTATATATTTGAAAGGGATATCAACTTGTGCATAGTAGATTTGCAGTTTCATGCACAATCGCCTTTTTATTATACTATGTGATGGAAATTCTTGCTTTGTTCCATAAATTTAAAAAGAAAATTAGAAAGAAAAATATTTCATCTTTGCTTTCTTTTCAATAGATATTTTCCCAATTCTTTCTTGTTGCTGTTTCAGTTATGTCTGACACTTTGTGATCCCCTTTTTTGCAAGGTGGTGTTTCTTGGAGGAGAAACTAGAGTGGATTGCCATTTACTTCTCCAGTGTGTTCCCATTTTACAGATGAGGAAATGAGGCAAACAGATTTAATTAACTTGCTCATGACCTGAAGTCAGATTTGAACTTGTGAAGAGGAGTTTGACTGCATCCCCAGTGCTCCATCTGTGTTGCATCACCTAGCTGCCTATTCTTCCTTATGTTAGAGTAATTTGTGGACCAACTGTGGTGGCATATGCCTGTATTCCCTGCTGCCAGGGAGACTGAAGCGTGTGTGTGGGGATCACTTGAGCTCAGTAGTTGTGAGCTACAGTAGGGCTAAAGTTGTCATCAATATGATGAACTCCTACACTGATCAGTGTAGGGACTGGACTCATGAGAGACCATTGCACTTCTTGCCTGGGCAAGATTTACAGCTGATCTGCTTTGAGCTCAGAGGGAGCTGTCCAGCATGGCAGGATGAACCAGATATGATGAATAACAATGAGTAAGTTCCTGAAAGGAGCTCTCCACTCAAAGGGACTCCAGGACAGTCAAGAGAATGGAGCTGGTTGGAGCTGGTTTCCATCAACTAGTGAGAGCCAGTTGTTATATTTTCAGTGTGATGATTTACACCTCAAAAATGGGCAAACAATACAAATAGAGGTTTAATTTGTTCTTTTGTTGATTCTCTAGACCTAAAGAAGTGATGGAGAAAATGTTAACAATACTGGTTAAAGTGAATAAACTATGAGTAATATGTAAGAGAGGCAATATTGAATTCAAGGGTCCTGACTCAAAATCCAGCAGTCCTTCCACCAAACCACACCATCCCTTTTATTAGAGCATTAAAAAGTATGGCTCCTTCCCAAAGTATTTGTGAGGGGAGATGGGCTCACAGGAGAGGAGTATCAGCCTTATAATTTGTCTTACAGAGGGACAAGTCAGGCAAGTATTTTGATGAAAGGTGTGATGTGGAATGGTGGTCCCTGTGGGTAAAAAGGATGTTCAGTTTTAGGAAGACTATTGGTAAACTGAAGTATGTTTTGAAGAAATTTTCTAGAAGGATCAGGGTACTAGAGGCTTTGCTATATAAGGATCAGTTGAAGAAACAGACTGGCTAACTTGAAGGAGAGAACATGATTGCTATATTCAAGTATTTGATGAGTGGTCACTTGGGAGGGATTCAACTTGTTTTGATTGGTCTCAGAGGACAGACATAGAAGAAATTGGAGGTGGGAAATTTTAAAGAGGATTATTTAAATTTGAAAAAATGATAAGCTTGAAAAAATTTTGAAAAAAAGATCAATTAGAGATATCGGAAATGGAGTAGGTTTCCTTGGAAGGCAATCACTTTTCTGTGTCTCCAAGCAAACTTTCTGAGACTGCTCATTGGAATATTAGACAGGACATAAGTTGGGGAAACTCTGTGGTCTCTTTCACTTCTGAAATTCCATGATCCTAAGAAGGGAAAATTGTCATGGTTGTACTGGGTCCTGGTTCAGTGTTCTTTCCCTATAGTTAAGTCAAGACCTATCCAACAGACATCTGCTAACATCCTACTACAAGTCAGGTCCTATATTTGAAGATGAGGGCAAGGTCAATATTATACAGTCTCTGCACTCAAAAGAACTCATAAGCTAGCAGGAGCTCTGAAGTGCTTTAAGTTCTTTTCATTTTACTCAGATAAGAGATGGACTCAGAGTGTGGATGGGCCTAAACCTATGTATGGAGATAACAAACAGAAAAACTAAACCAAAATCCTCATTCATCCATGAGAACAAGGAGACCAGCCCTGCCTGACAACTCTATTGGAAATGAATTGTTTTATTGGGCTGTAGAAGGCCATTGACAGTTGAATGAGGAGGGTAGGGTCTGTTCAGTATTTGTAGGAGTTCTCTCTTCTCTTGAGTGGAAATCTCCATCCTTGCAAACCTTAGTTGTCTACTGGCCGATGTCACCGGAGGTCTGTTAGTGGACCACTAAAGCAAACAGTAACACTCCCCAGGAGGTAGACTGGTGGAGTAGAATAAGGGGACTGAGCCAAAAGCCTACTCCATTTCTGGATAGCTCTGTTTGTGAAGAAGTAGTAAACTTAGTAAACTTGAGTAAGGGCCTCTGTTCTCATTTGCAAAATAGCACCCACTATATGTGTAGTAGCCCCACTGTCACAAGGGTTGTGGGGTTCAGATGAGATGACTGTCCACTGACTTTGCCAATTTTAAAACACTTACAGACATCCAAGTTCAGCTTGGTCTTATTATTAATGAATACAGGCTGTGTTTAGAGGCAGGCTGGGTGAGTTTTATGGGGAAGTTCAGCCATTACTACTTAATTTTTTACTTGAAAAATTTTCCATTGCCTTTAATTAAGCTCTCCCTCTGTCTCAGAGCCCCAGGGGCCTTGGAAATAACAGCTTGCTTACCAGGTGTGTTTGCTTTCAAGTGAGTTTTTTCCCCTCCCCTTCTTCAGTTCTAGAGAGGAGCCAAGAGATCACATCTAATATGTTTTTAGAATGTCTTTCTCAAATAAATAGCAGATTCAAAATGAAAATAGGATAAACACCAACAGGGAAGGGAAGTATTAAGTCACACAGGTGAAGATTCTCTCCAATCAAGGATCAGCCCAATTGTGTGGACTGGAAGCAAGGCCTGGGGCTTGTAGCTTCTGGTGTTGGACAGTGCCCAGGCTCTTACCAACTCACTACTTTGCTCAAAAATCTTTGCTGACTGTTAGATGCCTCTAGGATAAAATACAAAGTCTTTTAAGGCCTTCTTAGTCTAGTTCTTGAAGAAGAAGAAGAAGAAGGAAGAGGAGGAGGACTCTCACAACACTTGCATGTTGCCAGAACTGGCTGCCTATCAGCTGGTCCTCTGTGACACTCATTTCTTCCATTTAAAAAAAAATATTTATTTTAGTTTAAATATTCAGTTCCACAAGTTTTGAATGTTAAATTTTCTCCCCCTCCCTCCACCCCAAGATGTCATGCGATCTGATAGAGGCTTTACACATATATTCAATTAGTCGTATTTTCACATTAGTCATGTCGAAGAAGAGTTTTAACCAATGGAATGAATCATGAGAAAGAAGAAGCAAAAAAGAACAAAAAAAAGAGAGTAAATAATATGCTTCCATTTGTATTCAGACTGATATAGATAACATTTTCCATCACGAGTCTTTTGGAGTTATCTTAGAACCTTGAATTGTTGAGAAAATCCAAGTCTATCAAAGTTGGAAATCATACAATGTGACACTCATTTCAAATCATTACCCATTAGAAATCAGCTCCCTGAAAGGAGAGGTTGTTTTACTCTTTGCATCTATATAGGTATAGATGTACTCAGCATGGTCCTTATATAGCAGATAGTTAAATGCTTGTTGATTGATTGATGTGCTTTAAATTTTGTAGTTCAGTGTTTTTCCAGGCTCACCCTGCTATCTCCTGCTGTTGCTGGGAGTTACAGGGCATGAGTCACCTGTCCTTCCAGAGTATATACCCAGATATTTGGTTTGTGTGCAGGTTCAGTCCAGGGGAATCCTGGCATCTAATTAGGGGAATTAGTCTGTCATTTCCTTGCCCTCACTGACTCACTAAACACCCACTTTAGAGTCCTGGGGCAGTTTTATTTTCTGACTCAAGTCTAGGGTTTCTCCTAAAATGAGGGCAATATCACTGGGTATGAGGTAGGTAGTTTATTCCCACTCATGAAAGTGAAAGCTAATCAAAGAAAGGAACTCAATGCACATGAACAGAATGATATTGGAACTTCACCTGTAAGTTAATGCCTACTTATTAATTGTCTAATATGAGCCAAGTACTGGGCTGGGAATACATCTACAAGTCAAAATGCAGCTCCTGTCCTTAAGTACAGGACCTGAAGCTGGAAGCAACTGTAGATCTTCAGTCAATTGTTGGAAGACCTTTGGTGGAAGAAGGACTTCCTGTTTGACTCCGACTGTGACTTGTCCTCTGACATTGTTCTCAGGCTGGAGATGCTTCCCTTTCATGGCCACGGGTCTTTAAGGGTCCTAGTATAATAAGATCATCTCATATCATTTCAGAGCTTTGATGTTTACAATGTACTTTTCTCCAAACCCTATGGTTGGTGAAGTAAGTCAGGTACTATTATCTCCAGCTAAAAGAGGAGGACTTGGCAGGGAGTAGGCACAGTGGACAGAATGCTGGCTCTGGAATCAGAAGGACTTGAGTTCAAATATGATCTCTGACACTTACCAACTGTATGATCCTGGGCAAGTCACTTCATCCTGTTTACCTCAGTTTCCTCATCTATAAAATGTGCTGGAGAAGGAAATGGCAAACCCTTCCTATATCTTTGCCAAGAAAACCCCAAAGGGGTCAGGGTGAGTCAGACATGACTGTAACAACTGAGCAATAAAGGATGAGGAGGTTGTGACACGTCCGTGGTCATAGAACTAGTGAGGGAAGCTGCTATGGGGCAAGTGTGTTGGATTTGCAGCCAGACCAATGAACGCCTCTGCAGGGTTTTCACTGACAACCGCTTGGCTTTGGGTAAGTCACTCAAATTCTCTGGTCCCCAAGTTTTTATCTCCAAAATGAGGGAGCTGCATTACTAACCCCAAAGATTCCTTCATCTCTAGACCTTTGACCCTAAAATGTGTGAAACAACACAGGTAAGATTAGAACGCAACTTCCTGACTTTAGATGCGACACTCTAGTGAATGAATGATTCTTGTATCTTTAAGGCTTATAAAATGCATACCTCAAAGCATTTGTAAGAATGCATCTACCACATACCAGCTGAATGACAAGGGAAAATCACTTGATCTCTCTTGGTCTCAGTTTCAACAACTGTAAAATGAACATCTTAATACCAGTAATACCTACCCCACAGGATTGTTTTAAGCAAAGGATTAATCAATCAAAAGAAATTTTAAAGCATGTGCAAAGACAAAATTGAAAAAGCCCTTTCCCTCAGGGAGTTTAAGTTCAGTTAGGACAAAACATGTCCAATCAAAGGAGATCCTGTGTGTAAAACACTTTGTAAACATGAATGTATTTTAAGATTGTTATCAATTATTTTTGTCAAGACCATTATTGTGTGTATGAGAGGAGTGTTTGAGAATTATGCTTCAGCACATCATATCCAAACAAAGAAGCTTCCATAGGTCTGGGGCAAGGTATTTTCTGAAGTTTATGGAATATACTACTTCATAGTAAGAAACAAATGGAGAGAGCTTATAATTAATGTCCCTAGGCCCCCCTCCCCCGCACACATTTATCTGTCTATCTATCTATCTATCTCCCTGCCTGCCTGTCTGTCTATCTTTCCTTACAAACATGCATCTATACGTATATATGTGCATATTTATGTGCACACATCTATTTATCTATCCATATCCATATCTATACCTGTACTTAAATATATGTGTATATATGCGTATACCTAAATACATATTTGTGTATACATGTGTGTATGCTATGTGTATATACGCACAGATGTATCTCCCCTTCCCAATACCCTCCACAAACAATCATCCCAACCATCGCTTAAAGAAGTGCAGTGATAGATAACTCACCACTCACCGGGGCTTCTGGGTGGCACAGTGGATAGAGCACTGGGCCTGGTGTCCAGAAGATCTGTGTTCATATCCGACTTCAGACCTCAGACCTATGTAACTCTGGGCAAATCACTTAATTGCTGTCTGCCTCCATTCTGTCAGCTGTAAAATGGGAGTAAAAGTAGTTCCTACCTTCCAGGATCCTTAAGAGGATTCAATGAAATCACATTTTTAAATTTCTTAGCACAGTGACTGGAACATAGTAGGCACTTAAACAATGCTTCCTTCCTTTTCTCCACCTTTCCCTCCTTCCTTCTTTCCCTCTCTCCTCTTTTTCCTCCCTCCCTCCTTCCTTCCTTCCTCCTCCTTTTCTTTCTAGTAAGCCATTCTAGATTTAGATAGGTCTAATTGTTAGTACATATATGATATGGAATGGAAGACTATTTTTCAAGGATCAATGCTGGGTGAAATGATGGAGAGCAAAATGAGCAGAACCTAGAGAACGTTGTATACAGTTAACAGCAATATTGTTTTAAGAATGACTGATCAAATAAGTTATTTTGTGAATTATAAATACCCAAATTTACTATAATGGACATATAAAGAAAGATGCTATCTTTATCCAGAGGAAAAACTGACGAGTAAAAGTATGTATAGAATAACTTTAAATACATACATAAATATATATTTATATATATACATATACCTATTTATTTCTAATATTAGAAATACCATCTCTAGGGTGAAGGTCAGGAGGGAAGAAAAAAGAAAAAAATAAATTTACATAATTTTGTTGTACACTTGAAAGGAACAGGTAGATGCATAGTAGATTTGCAGTTTCATGTGCAATCATCTTTTTTATTGTACTAGTTATGGAAATGCTTGTTTTATGCCATAAATTAAAAATAAAGTAAGAAGGATCATTGCTAGGTCTCCCCTTAGGGGCCAGGTGGAATAAAATCTATTTTCTTTTGTAGTTATTCAAGCAAATACTTCTCTCCGAACTCAGATCTTCCCTTTTCCATTCCCTCCATGTACGCTGCATCCAGTCCTTTCTTCTTTTCTGAATGAACTCTGGTTCATCAGTTCCTTCCCCAACTGCAGATAACACCCTGGATACTCTACCTCCATCAATAAAGCCACAGATGATGACAGCTTCTTTGACTGTCTTCTCATAAAAATCATGTCATCATTTTTCTGATGGAATGGTCTTCTTCTCAACTAAGGACGAACACATACCACTGGTTTATCTAGAACTATAGGATCACAGAATTGATAGTTAGAAGGAACCTCAGTGGAACCTTCAGTTCCAACCCATAAATAAAAAGAAATTACAATATTACACACCAAACAAATGGGCATACAGAACCTGCTTGTGATTTCAGTCCACTATAACCTCCAAATGGCTTTCACATATGCTGTTTTGTAGTGGAATCTTTTACCTGTACTGGAGCAGCTGATATTTTTAACCCAAGTGCAGTACTTGACACTGATCTTTTTAAAACCTAAGAAATGACTTTCTCCAGTTCTCTGTGCTTAGATGGAAATAGCCCTGGATCAGCGAAGGCTATGGAATGGGAGTTCAAAGTCTGGCAACACCCTGACATATTAGAGTATGGGTTACAGTGATAAACAAGTGGTCACACTTCCAAGGATTGACCAAGAGTGCTCAGTTTTTTTCAGCCACAGCAATTCATACAGTATTTCTCCAACAGTATCTTCAATGGTATCCATGAACTTGTTTGGATGTTGGCACTGATGAATTCATGGATCCTTCAAGAACAGAAGTTTAATGAATATGGAGCAAAAGTCAACTCTAGTGCAGTCCAATCTAAATCTGTGGGTGTGATTTAATGAGGTCCTATTGGAGCAGTAATTAGAGTCTCAGCAGAAAATCATAATGACAGACCCTAATGATGATAACTAATAGCCAGCGATCCTGGGGGTACTGTCCTTGGCTTAGTGGGCTTGGTTGCTTATGACTCCGGGACTCCCAGGGCTTCATAGCTGAGCTCATGGAAAAGGAGCTAACCTATAGTATTTTCTGTTGGTCTCATCACACAGTGTCAGATGTAATGCAAAATGTCAAATTCCATTTCAAACTAAGTCTGCTGTCTTTAGACTTGGGACACAGCAGGCAGGGTGGCTAATAGCACCCGTTGCTGAGTTTTCAGGGATTTGCTGAGACCCAAAATGTTAATTCATGAAAGGCTACTGTAGCTTGGTGATATTGTTTCAATTTCTTCCCAGACAGCAGGAAATCTCTTGTTGATTATAAATAGCCATGCAGAATTTCCAATGTGGCATCTCATTGAGCAAAGATGAAGCAGAAAGCGGTTTCCATCTAAACTACACCTTGAAGGCCTCTATTGCCCCTCCTAGAAAAGACTCTTTTCACTTTGGAAACTATTTGTCATGCAGAAGTATTCAAGCTGCCTTCTCCTGCCCTTTGTCAGGGCAGATTCCCTTGTAGGGACTCAGATGTGGAATTCTCAGAGCCAGGAAGCCCTATCTCATTATGAGAAATGCCCACACATGCTGAAACTTCTCATGCTCACCAAGCCAAAGTTCTTCACAATATTTTCAAAGGAATGGAGATTTTCTTTAATATCTTAAAAGAGGAAATATGATGTGGGTTTAATATTGCATGATGAGCTACTGATTCAGTCTTGGGAAAATATGCTTTACGCATGAAAATGTAAAAGGGCCATATGTTGCAGTCAAGTTTCACTGTTGACCATAAAGCATATTGTAATAGAAGTTATAAAGCCAGCGCAGAGTGGAGAATTTCAAAAAGGAAAAAAATAGTAGCGCAGAGGTGGTGAGAACCAGAGCTTCCAAAGAAACATATCTTGATACCCCACTGAGACAGCCCTTCCTTAATCATTGGCTCATAAACCTAGAGCTGGAAGAGCCTTCAAGGCCAGCTTGTCCAATTGCCTTATTTCATAGTTGAAGGATCAGAGCTCCCTAGAGTTGACATGACTAACCCAAGTAGAAGAAATAGGATGTGGATCCAGAGTCCTGTCCCATAGATCACCAATACACTTACAACAGAATTGCTCTTGTCATCTATAAGTCTGGTCCCCAAAGATCAACTTGACAGTAGAAAGGCATCATGAAGTGACCATGAGGAGAAGAACCCTAGAATGGCAGTCAGTAGAGACCCCGGTCATCTTGAGACTCAAATATCTTCTGTGTAACATTCTTGAACTGCCAATTTCATTGGAGATATTGTGAGGATAGGATTTTGTGAACCCTAAATGCCAAAGAAGGAGGAAGTTTCATTATTATTTGTGCCTTTGGAGAGACATCAGATATGGAGCCATGACCAGTAGATGTGGCACCCTGAGAGAATTGCTAGAAATTAGGGCAAGCAGCACCGATGGCCCTCCAATAATTTGTCATTGATAATGGAAAAATGATACAAGAAGTAATTAAGAGGCAAATTGTTCAGCAGGGGCGATTAATTAAAGCAGTGGCTTGTGGGAGACCTTTTGCACCTTGATAAATAGGCACCCACAGATGAACTCCCAGTGTCGGCACACTAGTCACAGTTTGGGGTTGGGAGTGGAAGTGAATGAAAGAAAGGATTGAATGATTTCAAAAGATGTTCTTTTCTGCAATGGAGAGGAGAACAGGGAGAAGAGGGTTACAGAGAGAGACACACATACACAGAGACAGAGAGAGACGGAGACAGAGAGAGACACACGGAGAGAAAGACAGAGACAGAGGAGAGAAGATCTGATATTAGTCAAAAAGCATGGAAATGGACAAATAACTGTAATTGATAATCATTATTTTATATGAAGCCTTTTGGGATAGCAGATGAAGAACTGGCCTTGGATCTAGGACTTCCTTCTGCCCCTGACATACCCTATCAGTGTGACCTTAGACCAGTCTTGGTAATCTAGGCTAGCGTTCTAAGACCATAAGTTGCAGAGCAGGTTCTGACTTCCATTGGTAGAAGGAATCACCTTCCCCAGTGAAATCCCACATCCAATTCCTTTGACAAAATTGAATACAAATCAGAATACAGTCAATGTCATTCAAGTCTGAGCTATGCCATTTGCTTGATATGTGGCTGCAGATTGCGGGGTTGGGTAATGAGTTCATTGTCGTGCTAAATGTTCAAAAACCCCATTGCCAGGGTTACTGTAATAGTCACTTCAGGTATAAATTGGACTCAAGAAGCCCGGAGATATTTTTCCAGTTCTGGAAAGAAAGAAGAGTCTGAGATACTCTAGTGATTCAAGTTACTTTCTCTAATTATTGGACCAATTCACAAGTTCCCTAACAATGTACCTGTATTAAGGTTCTCCTATAGACCTTCAAACAACTTGCATTTTCTCCCTTTTTTGTCTTTACTGATCTGATGGGTGTGAATCCAAACCTTCGAGTTGTTTTAACTCTATTAGTTATTTGTACCATTAAAACAAACACACAAAAACCAAAACAAAACATGTCTATTGATCGCTTGGATTCCTTTTTTGGTGGGAGCTGCCTGTTTCTACCCGTTGATCATTTCTCTATTTTTGGGTGGTCATCATTCTGGTATATTTGAGTCAGTTACTTAGACTTCTTGAATACTGGACCTTTATTAGAGAACTAGGCTGCAAAGATTCCCTCACCTCCTCATTTAACTGTTAACTAATTCCCTTCTGTTTTTTACTCCTAATTACTGATTGTACTGGTTTCCTTATGTAATAACCTTTCTGTTTTGTGTAATTGAGACTGTTCCTTTTCTCCCCTGTGCTCTTCTCTATAACTTGTTTGATCATGAATTCTGCCTTTACCCATAGTTTGAAGCATTGTCTTTCTTGCTTCTCTCATTTCTTTATGGTATGAAATTTTATATCCAGGTTTATATTTAGGTCAGCAGATCTATTTGGAGTTTGTTATCGTATGTGGAATGAGATGCTGCTCTAAAATAAATTGGTAAAAGATAGGTTTCCAGTTGTCAGGGCAGGATGGGTCAAAGAGTCAGTCTTTACCCCAGAGGTGGGTTCTTTGAGTTTCCTGAGGGTTTTCTGTGCTCCTAGGTTCACTTGTTTCTGTTTGGAGTACAAATCCAACTTGTTCCATTGATCAAACTCAGTATTTGTAAATCAGTACCAAGTAGTTTTGAGGTTTTCCTCTTTGCTAGAAGTTGGTTTAAGATCTGCCCCTGCTTCCCCCACCCACCCCATCCTGCCTTGGTTCTAGTATTTTTTCACTGTTTCCTTTAGGAAGAACAGTGGATAGAGCACTGGACCGGGAGTCAGAAAAATCTGAGTTCAAATCCTAGCTCAGACACTGTTAGTAGTGTGACTCTGAGTGAGTTACCTTATTTTTCTGCCCCAGTTACCTCATCTTTAAATAAGGAAAATAATAGAATCTATTTCCTTGAATTATTGTGATGATAAAATAAGAGAAATTTTCTAAAGTGCTTTGCAAATTCAAAGTGCTCTATAAATGCTATTACTAAATAATAAAATTATTATATTAAATTATCAAATATCAATCATTGATAGTAAATTTATTAATATTTTATTAATGTTAAATAACGAATTATTAAATTACATTATAATTATTTTCTTCCAGATGATTTCATTATTTCTTCTAATGCTTCTGTAGTTTGATTGGTATATAATTGAATAAATGAATTAATCTAGAGAGCATTATAATTATTTTTTGCAGTATTTATTTCGAGATACTTGAACTCATTTACGTTTGAAAGCTATATTTCCTTCTGTTGTTACTGGTTTTTCTGTTGATTTATCTATTTATGTCCAAGTCTTTGAGTTTTCTTCTTCCTGAAATCTTTGGTAATATCAATGTCTTTCCACTCCCCTCCTCCATTCACGCTCTATTTTACTTACCACTCATGTTTTGACTCTCTCCTTTCTGAGTTTAGCTTCTTTGGGGGTAGGATGTCAAATCACTTCAAACTTCTCCCATAATGGACAATTCACAGTTCACCAGCCTAGGTCTCTGCCCCGAGTGATTTTGTAGACAGCTAGTTGGTGGAGTAGGTGGAATACTAGACTCAGAGTCAGGAAGATCTGAGTTCAAATTTGACCTCAGATGTTGGCTAACTGTGACCCAGGGGGAGTCATTTAACTCCTTTATGATTCAGCTCCTCATCTGTAAAATGAGGGCATACTAGAGAAGGAAATGGCAGATCCACTCGAGTATCTTTGGCAAGGAAACCCCACAGACAAAGTTTATATAGTCGCCTAGAGTTGAACATGATTGAATGTCTGAACAAAAACAACAAACTGACCTCAGTAAGACTCTCAGGAGTGTGGCACAGTCCCTTACATGTATGATGTCATGTCCTGGTGACCTGTCCTACCTGCCTCCTTTCTTCTTCACTTCTCTAGCTTGGCACCTGAAGCCTGTATTCCCGGGCAGTAGCATTTCAGTGCTTTGCAGTTCTGGTGCTTCTGGTCCCCTGACAGGTTTTTGCTCTTCATGGGCTATGGTCAAGCTGGCTGTCAAACCTTGAGTAAATTTCAGCAGCCTAGAGCAAGAGGTTCCATGGCACTGGAAAGAAAGAAGGAGCCCTAGAATAAAGGGTTGGGTTTTGATGTAAGCCTGTGTCATATCTTTGAGTCAGCTAGTGCAGACTCCATCTCTAGACCATGGGTGTTGGGGGGGTGGTATTGAGTGAGTTCAGGGTCAATAAACATCACTCCCTGACTTTGGGGTTGATTTTTAAAACCTCCTTTTGGATTCTGGGTCTCCTAGACAGCTGAAGTTCTTTTATCTTCAGTACATAATTTTTTTTCTTTGGAGAGGTTTAAGAGGACATGAGGATGAGAGAGAATGTCAAGTTTTCCATCTGGTTGCTTTCATGCTCCCTATACCTGTTATTATGTTGGCATGAAGACTTGAGTAATTACTATGACTGATTTCATTTAGGTCTGCATTTGTTTCTATAAAAAAATGTTTCATAGCTGTATTTTTATAGTTCATGTGTGGTCTTTTAAGAATATGTCTATTCTTAAACATTATAATTCTATAGTTATTTTAATTAATTTTCTCTTTCTGTTTGACTTCATTGGTAATATATAAAAGGGGATCACTGATGATTTATGGGAGTTTATTTCATATCTTGAAAATTTAAAAAAATGGCTTTAATTGTTGTTATTTTTTAATTGCTTCTGTAGGATTCTCCATCTAGGCCATCATGTCGTAAGCAAAAACGTGGTAATTCTATTTCCTTTTTTGCTTATGTTTATTTCCTCAATTTCTTTTCTCATCTCTAGCTTATTAGTTTGTGTTTATATTCATTATTTAATTTAAAAGTTATTTTCTTTTAAAATTTTGATTTCAAGATTCTGTCTCTCCCTTTATATCTCCACTGAGATGTAAAACAGTGTATCAGTTACACCTGTAAAATCATGCAAAATGTGTTTCCATATTAGCCACAGCACAAAAAAAGGCAAAAAGTGAGAGAACTATATTTCAATTTCTTTGGAGGGGGTTGCATTTTTTCATCATGAGTCCTATGTCTTGGGTCACTGTATTGATCATGATGGTAGCCAAGTGTTTCACAGCTGATTGTCATTACAACCTTACTGTTACTGTGCACAATGATCTCCCGGTTCTATCAGTTCCTTTAGGTTGTGCCATGTTTTCATAAAGCCACCCCCCTCATCACTTCACACAGCACAGTAGTACTCTATCACAATCACACGCCACAACTTGTTTAGCCATTTTCCTGTTAATGAGCATGCTTTCACTTTCTGATTCTTTGCCACCACTGAAAGAGCTACTATAGATGTTTTTCTATATTTCCTTTTTCCTTTTTAAAGATCTATTTAAAGTATAGACCTAGTAGTGGTATTACTGGATCAAAGTGTCTATACAGCTTTACACCTCCTTGGACATAGTTCCAGATTATTCTTTAGAATGGTTGGACCAGTTACCACTCCACTAATATAATTCATTAATGTATCTGTTTTCTCCCCTCTCCTCCAGTATTTTTCATTTTTGTAGGTGTGGATGGTACCTCTTCAGAGTTGTTTTAATTTTCCTTTCTCTAATCAATAGTGATTTAGAGCATTTTTATGTTACTATAGAAAGCTTTGATTTTTTCTTCTGAAAATTACCTATCCATATCTTTTGACCATTCATCAATTTGAGTAAGGGCTCTTATTTTTATATATTTAAATCAGTTCCCTATATTTTTGAGAAATGAGGTCTTTATCAGAGAAACTTTCTATAAACATTTTTGATAGTACTTCATTGTCTATAGTATATTTTAGTAAAATGTGGTTTCCCTGGTTATCTCTTTCAATTAGGTCTAATTTTGTTTTTGCTTTGTGTGACATCAGGATTACTACTCCTGCCCTCTTCACTTCAGCTAAAGCATAATAGACTTGATTTCAGCCCTTCATTTCAAATCTCTGTGTGTCTTTTTGTCCCAAGAGTGTCTCTTGCACAAAACAGATTTTTGGATTCTAGTTTCCAATGCCTTCTGCTATGTGCTTCTGTTCTATGGGTTAGCTCATCTCATTCAAATTCACAGTTATGATCACTAACTGTGCATTTCCCTCAATTCCATTTTCTTTTGTTTATTCTTCTCTCTCTCTCTTTATCCTATCCCCCTTCAGAAATCTTTCTTGCTTCTGATCATTGCCTCCCTCTCTCTGGACTCCCTTTTATCATCTCCCCCCC
>JAQQSK010005647.1:0-14816 GCA_028658325.1 Potorous gilbertii
GTCGCACTGACATAAGTGGAAGAAATCATATAACAAATCAAAACATAATACACTAAAACCCACACACACACAGACATGATCTGCTACATTCTGTGAATGACTTCCATATTTCTTTCTCTGAATGTGGAAGGCATTTTGCCTTAGACCCTTTAAGGTTTTGAAAACCCTTTCACAACAACTCTGTCAGGTGCTGCTATGAAGATGAGGAACCAGTTAATCAGTTACTAAGGGTCACAGAGTTAGTAAATGTCTGAAGCCAGATTCAAATCCAATTTTCTATCCACTATACTAAACTGACTCAGAAGGAAACCTTTGCATAAGAGACATATCAACTCACATTCATAGCTGATTTGCAATATTAAATTCTAAAAAGTTATTAAGTGGGAAAGTGTAGCCAGCTTGGAAGCTCTTTTTGAACTTTGAATTTTCTGACAAAAAATTTTTTTAACATCTATCACTCTAAGGGAGACTTTCATATTTTTAATTATAGGGCAGCTAGTTGGTGAAATGGATAAAGTGCTGGGCCTGGAGTCAGGAACACTTGAGTTCAAGTCCAGTCTCAGACCCTTACTAGCTGTGTGACTCTGGGCAAGTCATTTAACCCTGTTTGCCTTAGTTTCCTCATGTAAAATGAGCTGGAGAAGAAATGACAAACCACTCCAGGACCTTTGCAAAGAAAATCTCAAATAGGATAACAAAGATGTGACTGAAAACAATTGAACAACAATAAAAATGCATATTAGTTTACAGCTTTAGTGCTATAGCAATTACTCTACCAAGTGGATATTTCAGGTAAACAAAGGTAATAAAATTAATTTGGAGGAACAAAAGCTCTAGATGATCCCCTAAATTAAACATAATGTTCATCAGAGCAGGAACAGTTTCATTTTTGCCTTTCTATTGTTAGAGCCTAAGAACCAGGGTAGTGTGGTGGATAGAGAGCTAGCTTCAGATCCACAAAGACCTGGATTCAAGTCTCATGATTTCACTGGGACACAGAACTTCCAGGTTAAGGAATTGCTTCTATTGGTTCAGTTTGGTACCTTCTCTGCAAACTTATAGTCTTAATAAGAATGATTAAATGACTGTTACAAGAGTAAAGCAAGTTGTATTAGGGTGGGACTTCAACCCAGGTGCTCCTAGCTTTGAGGGTGACTGGCTGGCTCTCTTAATAAACTGATTATTCAATTTAAGCCTGAGGTCCTGCAGAGGCTAAATACGCTACAATTCTAGTCTCTCTTCTGGAACTAATTTCTAGAGCTTTAGGTTCCTTATGCCTAGAATGAGGGGTCTTGATTACATAAGAGCATCTTGCAGATTCAGAAATGGAAAGGACTTTAGAAACCATCTAGTCCAACTCTCTCTCTTTACAGATAAGGAAATGGAAGCCTAGAAAGATTTAAGTGATTTGCACTATTATTGTTTAGAGAAATACAAATTAAAACAACTCTGAGGTACCATGGCACACCTAGATTGGCTAACATGACAAAACAGGAAAATGATAACTTTTAGAAAAGATGCAGGAAAAATGGAACATTAATGCATTGTTGGTGGAGTTGTGAAACAATCCAACCATTCTGGAGAGCAATTTGGAACTATGCCTAAAAGGCTATAAAACTGTGCCTACCCTTTGATCCAGCAATACCACTTCTACACCTATATCCCAACAAGATCATAAAAATGGGAAAAGGACCCACATGTACGAAAATATTTATAGCAGCTCTTTCTGTGGTGGCCAAGAACTGGAAATTGAGGGGATGCCCATCAATTGGGGAAGGACTGAACAAGTTATGGTATATAAATGTATTGGAATATGAATGTATTGGAATTGTTCCATAAGAAATGATGAGCAGGCAGACTTCAGAAAAATCTGGAAAGACTTACAAGAACTGACACAAGTGAAATAAGCAGAACCAGGAAAACATTGTACATAGTAACAGCAACATTTCCTAATGGTCAACTTTGACAGACTTAACTCTTCTCAACAATGCAATGACCTAAGATGATCTCAGAAGACTCATGATGGAAAATGCTATCCACATCCAGAAAAAGAACTATGGAATCTGAATGCAGATCAAAGCATACTATTTTTTCTTTTTTCCCCCCATTTAGTTCCAATTCTTTTTTACAACATGACTAATGTAAAAATATGTTTAATATGATTGTACATCTTTAGCCTATATCAGATTGAGCACCATCTTGGGGAGGAGGGGGTAAAGAAAGGAGGGGGAGAAAATTTTAAACTCAAAATGTTATAAAAGTGAATGTTAAAAACTAAAACTAACTAAATATTAAAAATTAAATGAAAATAATTTTTAAAAAAAGATTTAAGTGATTTGTTCAATTACCCAGTGTAAGTGCTAGAGAGCCAGGATTCAAATCCAAGTGCACATACAAATAAATGGCTTTTTCCCCTGTAATAGGCCTTGAAGATCTTTTCCCTTTTCTATGCTTCTATAATTTTATTCTAATTGGACTAGACTGAATTGCCTACTAACCAAAGTGAGACCTTCCAGTGAGACCTGGTTTCTTTCCTCAGAACTGTTTCCCTAAAGTTAAGAATGCAAATAAAATCAAGAATAGAAAGCCAATTAGTCACTGATTAGGGTTTTTAGGATTTTGATCATATCTCTTATTATAATTCCTTGACTGAAGAAGCCAAATTTTAACTTATCTCTAGAATGATAGGTTACATAGAATACTTGGTTACCTACATCTTAAGTGCTTAGCTTGTGTTAAGTATTGTATCAAACTTGTATTAGGAAGACAATTCTCTAAGGCAGGGGTTTTTAACCTTTTTGGTATCATGGACCCCTTTGACAGTCTGGTGAATCCTATGGTCTCTTTTTCAGAATGTTTTAAACTGCATAAAATAAAATATGTAGGAATACAATCATTAAAATATTGAAAAACAAAGATAAGTCCAAGGACCTCAAATAAAAACCCTTTTATCTAAGTCTATAAATTGCAGAGCATAGGCTAATCTGCTTTGGTAGAAGTCTCTTCGTGAGGCCAGTAAAATCATAGATCTAAATTTAGACTTAAATAGGTCTAAAATGCCAAAAGTTAATCTACACTTAACTAGGGGACTTTTGTGTTTGTAATTGTGTAATGGAGACCTATTGTGCCTTGTAATTTTCCACAAATTTATCTAATTTTGTCTACTAATATATACTTTCATCTTAATTTCTGATGAACATTGAACTTAATAAAGTTCTTAACATGTAAATTTATTAAAATTAATTAATTTTAATTAAAATCAATAGTTTATTGAAATTAATATAGCTAAAATATTACATCATCTATTATCATCATCGTTATATATTTTCTCTTTTTCTATTTACTTATTCCTGTAATAATATTCAGCATTTGTATGCATTATTGATATTTTATGTATATGGACCTGCTTTGTCATGTCACTCAAGAAGGTGTACATATAGGTTTCAATTTTTCTAAAATACAGTAAGACTTCACTGGTTCATACCAATAATATATGACCATCCTAAATCACAATTTATAGTCATTCAAACATGGCATATATAATGCTTATTCAGTAAAAGGGTTGAGTTAATTGCTTTCTTTTGCAGTTTTCAGGGCCTTTCTTGCAAATGAAGATAAAACATTTAAAATCTTTTTTCCTCTCCAAATGATTTACAAGTTCAACAATTAGGTTTTTAAAAAATACAGAAGATTTTTGTGTTTGTAATTGTGAATAGAGGCCTATTGTGGCTTATAAATTTTCATGAATTTATCTCATTTCGCCTATTAACCCATTTGCATCTTAATTTCAGATGGGCATTAAAAAATTAATAATGTTCTTTTTCTTTCAAATAGTTTGTATTTTTATAAATGTAGTTTATCTTTTTGTATTATTATTGTTTTGTCTTTTCTCTTTTATTATACATTGATTCCTGTCTGTACTGCATTACTGATGTAGGAATAAAGAGAAAATGGCTGTAATGTGCTTTGAGAGCATTAAACTAAAATAAGAAATCCCAGAGTCCCATGTTTTATGGGTATTACCAGGAATGGTTCTTATGACCTGTTTCCATGGTGATGACAAGAGTACTAGATGAGTCAAACCCAAGATGGAAATAAAAAGCAATATTTAATTTAGTCTGATCACTAACCATAACTCAAGTTAGTTGCCCAAAGGGGAAGAGTGCCCTGGGATGCTCATCCCACACACTTGTGGTTTAATCTATTTGAGAAAAGTCATGTTCTGTGTAGCTTATATATTCACACTGCCAGTCAGTGGGATTACCACATCTTAATTTAATGTGTGCTAAAGTGTGTGGGCAAATAGTATGGACAAGAGAGAGCCTTGCTCAAACTTCAGAAGGTAGATCTTGAGTTTAAATATTTGCTTTATGATAAAAATAGAATTAAGACAACAGCAGTTAAAAAAAAACTATGCTAATTTGATTGCTGCCTACTGTTCATAGCAGTGCTAAGGATGGGACCATGAGTACGTATCCCCTCTCTCTGGGGCTGGTGCTATGGGCCTGATGAAAGGGAGGGATAGAGGATGGAGTTTTTTTAATGTAAAGAAGAGAAAGGTCATGGGTGAAGTTCATTTAAATAGGATATGATAAGAAATGTAGACTAGGGGATGAGAGGTTAAGGGAAAGATTACCTGGATAGATATCCTTCTGGAATGAGCATTTTCCCCTATTTTTATGTCTGCTTTATTTCCATTAGAAGCTTGAGCATCTAATTCATGGTGCTCACATGATGTTGCCTCCCCTTTTCCCCAAAAAGAATCCTTATGGCCCTAATATAAGGGATCTTAGGGTATATAGGGAAAGAGTTAGATGAACAATGGTTCTTACTTAGGTTTGTAATGGAGTCAGGTCATTGAGCACAAGAAGTAATGGCCAGTGAACACAGAACCCTAAGCTAAACCAGAAAAGAGATCAGAGTGAGTTATAAATTTCATTAGGACTTCATTTCTCCCACCCACCCAATTTGATAGAGAACCACATAGTAAGCAAAGCACATAATAAATACTTAATATGTATTTATGTTTTTCAATCATGCATTCATTTATTCATTCAGTCCTATGTGTAGGCTTAGGGTCTCCCAAGGAACTGATGATATTCGTGGTTTAATAGACCCTGTTGTAATGGCAGTGGTTAGAGAACAGAGAAATGCCTGAGAGATTTTGAGCTGATATGATCCATCTAGGTATTACAGACTGAAAAGGAAAACCTTTTCTCTAGGGATGAAAAGAATGGGAAAAGTGAAATTTTTTGAGAAATATGGAAACTCACTAAGGCCTAGAAAAATTGGAGGCCCTCATGATTCTACCATAAACCCTTGGACATTAATGAGAGTGAGATTATATGTATATGTAGTAGGAGGATAGAGATGGACATAGAACTTAGCAAGAAGGGGAATGGGACCTGCAGATAGAGAATTAGATGGATGGGATATACTTATGGTGGAAAGAGGCCAGTGAGAAGATCTGTACCACTTGACCACATCCAAATATGATTGACAGCCCCATCTCCATCCCAAGTCATGTAGAGTCCACCAGCGTGCCTATCTAACTGCAGCCTGAGCTAGCTCAAGGAGTTAACTCTCCTTCTTCCCACTCCAAGCTTCCCCAGCTTTTCTATCACTCTTCTCTTCCCTTTTTCCCTTCCTGGCTAGATACTGATCCTGCCCCATCCTCCCCATTTCCATTCCTGCCTCAGGGAACCCAGAATCATTCTTCTCTTCTGAACCTTAGGCCCACTCCCTACTTCTCAGTGATGGAGTTAGTCTTCTTCAAGCTTGGGGTCACACACACTGATCTAATCTAGGGGACTCCTAGGTCTCATTATCTGCCTTGCTGCTGAACTCTTAGGATCTTCAGAACTTTTTATCCACCTTGTAGCTGAACCCTCATGTATGTACTATCTACAGAGAGTGAGCTCCTTGAGAACAGAAACTATTTTTTCCTATTTATATCCCCAGAACTAGCATAGTACTTAGTATATAGTAGATGTTTAATAATTTTTCAAAAAATCAAACAATAATTTATTCATTCAGTCCTCTTCTATCTAGAGTTAGATTTTCCCAAGAGACTGATGATATTCGTGGCTTAATGGCCACTGCAGTAATGGCAGGGGACAACAACGATTTGGAGAATAAAAAAATGTCTAAGGAAGATTTTTGAAATGTCAAGGGATTTATAAGGTTTTTGTCCCAGGATTCCCCCTCCCCAGAAGTACTTCATCTATCCCTTTTCCATGCAATTTTTCTACTGATCATCCTAACTGTCTGTTCTTAAGCAGAGGTAAAAGTTAGTTTTGGAGGAGATTTGGGGTGCACTGGGGGTGCATTGGGGACAGAGGAAGGATCCCAGATTAAAAAATGAAGGAAGCAAGAAAAAGAAGCTTCAAGGAAAGAATATATATTCTAGAGAGAAGTAGCCAACACTGAAAGTGTTCTGAATAATACTTTGTGGGAAAGGGTGGAACAAGGGACATAACTATATGAGTATAGATGAAACTCACATAACTTCTGTAGTGCTTAGAGGTCCACAAAAGAAGGGGCTCCCAGTTAATGTAGTGAAGATATTTATTGGAGGTAATGGCCTGGAGCATGGAAACCCTTTGTAAAGTTTGACTCAGAGCCCAGAAATCTAAGTAGGAAAACTTTGGAGGGAGAGAAAGTCAGCATAGGCTATATGTGGGAATCTGTAAGACCAGAGGGTTTCCAAATGAAAAGTGTTTTGGAACGTGAAGAAAAACATATAAACTCCAGCATTCCTATGGCTACTAATCCTGTCAGTCATGAGTGAGATGAGGAGATTGTGAAGACTTTTCATAATGAAAATATGGGGAATATTGGATTTTCTAAATAAAATTTCTCTTCCATAAGCCCTCTCTCCCTGGATACCTGAGTGTCAGGTACCCAGGGCTTGTGGATGGTCAGTTAGCCTCCCCCCTTACCAGCTACCAGCTTTCTTTGTGAAAGTGCTATGGGCTGTAGCCAAAACTTGGACTCACATCTCCTCTTTGTTTGTTGTGCTGTTGCCGCATCAACACTACCAGTGCCTGCTTCTCCACCTCCCCTCTTTTCTAAAGTCACATCAGCAGTTAAGTTAGATATTAGATAATTGTGTTGGGATAGGTGAAGATTTACCCGGCTTTGTCTGGTTTTTCGTGCTTAGATTGTGAGCCCGCCTCCCAGCCAATGGAGAGGTAGAATAGTGCGGAGGTGGGATTCTCTGTGTTAGGGTATAAAAATTGTGCTTCAATTTCTGTAAGTTTCGTCCTTCCATCAGATTCCTGGACCTGGTGGAAGGACGTCCCTTTCTTGAGAATTGTAATAAATCTTTTTCTTTCTGTTCTTATTGAGAAGCCTCTTCATTTATTTAAGATTTTATGTAAGGGTCTTTTAATCCCACACATCCAGGACTCTAAAGACTTCTGATATTCTCTAAGGAGGAGATGGCACTGGAGGAGAAGTGAGGTTGGTGACTTGCACAGCCCTCCCTCACTCAAAACAAAGTCAAGTGAAAGTCATGTCATCATTTTTCTGATGGTGTGGTCTTCTTTGGCCACAAAGGATGAACACAATTCTGTGAGTAGATGCAGCTGGTTGAATGGGGACCCAGCTAGCTTGGTAACTCAAATCCTCCTCTCCTGTCTGCCTCCCCCTCTCCTTCCTTCTCTCCAAAGGACAGTAAATTTGGATGGCCAAAAGATGCCCAGTTGACTTGGGTTTCACTGGTCCCTTCCCTCCCCTTCCCTCCCCTCCCCTTCCTTTCCCTTTCCTTCTTCCCTTCTCTTCCTTTCTCTTCACTTTCTCCTGTTCAGTCCTGTCTTATCCTCTCCCCAAACCTTAAACCTACTGCACTCTGGAACTGGGATACCAATGGGCCCCCTGCCTAAGGGTTCATCTTGACCCTCCTAGCTTTAGAGTGATTATCAATGGTAACTGTTGCTGTTTCCCACCCAATCTGATGTTTTTCTTTTTCTTGGCCTTATGAAAGGGGCCATGCCCTGGCTACTTCTTAAACAGGCCCATTCATTGAATGGGCATTGCCTCACCCTAAGGGCAAAGACCTTGGCCTAAAGGGCCCAATGTCTCCCAGTGCATCCTGGGTCATCTCCAGTCATCCTGATGAATATCTGGTCACTGGATTCAGATGGCTCTGGAGGAGAAGTGAGGCTGGTGACCTGCACAGCCCTCCCTCACTCAAAACAAAATCAAGTGCAAGTCATATCATCATTTCTCTGATGACATGGTTTTCTTTGGCAATGAAAGACGAACATAATTTTCCCTTTTGGACTCTAGTCTCCTCATAGGGAACAACTGAATCCCAGCTAGACGATAGAAAGGGAGGTGAAGAGAAACTTAATTTAGGTTAAGGAGGAGCAGGTCTTACCTTTGACTTCCATGGTAATGAGAGATGGTGATAGTCCCAGGTGCAGTGTGAAACAAAGAGTGAATTTCCAATTAGCTTGTTTTGTAAAATCTGGCTAATGATGCTGTCTGCTGGGACAGAATCTAAAGCTCATTTCACCTCTTCCCCAACTTTCTTAGAGAACTTGCGTGAAAATATATTACAAAACTTTAAATTTACATAATTACCATGTCTGTGTACTGAATAATACTACAAATTCCTCTATGCCTCATAACCATATTTTTGGTAAAATTTCATCTCTGTTTTTCCTTTCCACAGTAGGATTACTATCCTGTCATGCATTCTATGAGTGACTGGTAAAATGAGAAACATGGATAAGACAAAGGATGAGAAAAAACAGTGTAAGTCAATACTAGGAATAATTCCTTGGGGGTTTGGGAGCAGCAGCAGAATCTATTTCTTGCCTGGTAATTAAAACTATGGAGGAATTCCTGGATTTGACTTGTTCGAAAATCTTCCTGCCTTTGATCAAAGAATTCTAGGTATGAGTCCTGTTTTGAAGTGAAGGTGACAAGGATTTGCTCTGTGTGTTGTTTTTAAACTCCCCTGGATGATGAGTCCATGGTATTGCCAACCTCTTTCCATGTCCTCCAAACTCATCCTTGGATCCCTCATCCCATAAGATACATTTAAATCAAGGAGATTATCCTGGGAAACCCTGAGAAAACACATGGGAATCAGAGTGGTTATGTAGCTTGCTGATAAATTCCTGGTAGGGAGATGAGAAAATCCAGCCAGGGATACAGCATCCCAACCTGCAATGCAAAAAGAAAATGCATTCCATTCTCATATGATAATCAGGGCAGGGAGTTGCAAATTTGTTTTTGTATCCCTAGTATATGATAGGCTAGTGCCTAAGATGTAGTAGATGCTTAATAAATGGTTGTTGATCAGTTGATTGACACCTCTAAGTCTATAAATTCCTTTCTTCTTACAACTCTACCCTGCCATCAGGGATATTAAGAGCATAGGGATGCATTATTTATGTTATAGAGTAAGAGGAAATAACAGCAAGAAAATCAAAGATAGATATACCCAACATAAATTCTGTGTGAATTTCTCTTAGAGGCAACTTAATTTGCTAGAGAATGACTCTAGGACACCTACTTTACATGCGTGTTTTGAGGATCAAATGACATGTAAAATACTTTGTCAAACTTAAAGTGCTCTATAACTGTAACTATTATTATAGAACTCCAAGGGTCATCTAATTATTCATGGATGGGGTCAGAGTATGGAAGCAGTGTATCCGAAGTGGACTGATTGCATTATAGTTGGAAGATGAGGCACTGATCATCATATTCCCAGGGATTTGAATGAGAATGGAGAAAGTCAGGAAAGAGTACTAGGTCTCAATGGTCCCTAGAGGAATCAGATGGGAAAGAAACATAAATCCTGGGAATCAACAATTCTTACTATCAACTTTCTTGGCAACCAGGCAGGTCAGCACAGGAGGCAGAAGTAGAATGAAGAAGCATCAATTTGTGGAACAGAGAGGAAAATCTCAGTTAGTAGATCATACCATAATTAACCCTGAGTAGCCCAAGTCAGAGATGCCAGAATTGAAGATCCTGGAAAGTCTGCTCCTTCAGGCTGTCTCAAAGATACAGGCTAAATTCTAGAAGAATTCATATCCCAGGCTCAAGACCTAGAATTACAGATTCTCATCAAGTCATAAAGGATTCTCCCAGTTTAGTGAAATTAGAAAGTAATGGAAATGAAGAAGAGAAAACAGGACATAGGCAATGAGCCTTTAGTGATACTCATCAGCCAATTCCTTCTAGCTTTGGAGATCCTCTGGAAATATTAAACCCACTGAGACCTGTATCCTGTGACAGTACTGTCTTCTCTAGGATGCTGACAACTCTGTGTACTTGGCTTTAGTGGTTCTCAACAAGAAAGATTAAATTTTGTCTTCTAGGTAGGACCCCTCCCTTTTCTTATTGATATTATCTTCTCTATGACCATTAATAATGGCTGTAGAGATTATTTTGGATATATTGAGTCCTAGGCATGACTACCTTAACACAGTCTACATCTACAAATTCTCTTTCATCTCTACTCAACCTAGTATGATGCCTAATACATGACTGGCTCTCTATATTGATTCATTATGTACTCTGGTCAATGAATGAACATCGTAGAAATGAAAGACAGAAATAACTAGTCAGATTTTCCTTTACTGTGCTGTAGCTCATGCTTAGTTCTTTGTTTTCCAGGATTCTGACGAACTGAACTTTTTAGTGACCAAATGCAAGACATTGGGGAAAAATAAACAACACTCATTATCTCTGTTTTTTTCCTTCTTTTCTGAAAGATCTGCAGGGTCAGTATTTCCTCTAGTGGGGTTGCATGGGAACCAGAAGGAAAATATGTATATGAGCAGGATCTGTACTCATACAACCCTGGATAGAAGCCCAACATTTTCCATCCAAGAAGTAACATTCCATGGGGACCCAGAACACAGACCCAGATGGAAGCAAGAAAATACATCTATTTTTTAAAGACATCTTTTTTTAAAGTTAATTTTTATGATAATCTTGATTGTAAATCTTGCCCTCTAATTAAATCTAATGTCTTTTTCCAATTAAAAACCACCCCACTCCTTGATATTCTTTCTACCTTCAACTTTTATAACAATACTTTTTGGCTTTTTTCATACTTTTATCCTCAGTTTCTTCTTTCTCTCATTATCTGAAAATAATTAAAAAATCAGAAATGCAGAAGAGAAAGTAGAGCACAGGAACTGATTCTTTAGCAATACCTTAAGGAATCAGCCAATTCTTGTCAACTTTGGGGATTCTCTGGAAATATTTAATATTCCCACTAGAACTTTGAGGCTGTCACAGTGGGTACAATCTTCTTTAGGATACTAAAAACTCTCTGTGCTGGGCTTTAAACGGTTCCCAATAGAAAAGTTTAAATTCTCTCCTTTAGGAAGAGAACAACTTGAGATTGATTGTAACAACTCTATGTACTTGGCTTTAATGTTTTAATGTTGTTAAAGGCTCTCTGAGGGCCTTTATCTGCTTATACAGTTTAAATTACTACCTGAATGCTTTAAGTTGACTCCCAAATCAACTAATACAGTTCCTTTATCCTGTTGCCTATAGCATAGAACATACCTACTTGAATATTTTAAATTTGACTTGCCTTATACTAAACATGTTATTTTTCTTCAACTCTTTTTGTCCAACAGTGAGTGTCCTGTTTTGGGACACTTCAGTGTACGTGGAAGATATGCTTCATATGTCTTGACATCCCGAATTTTCTCACTTCTTTTTGCCAAATTTTGGCTGGAAGAGAGAAAGGAGGAAGCTGAAAATGGTATTGACTGTAATGGAAAAAGAGTGGTTAGGGCATGTGTAGGTAAAAATATGGTTTGAGGATTGGACATGTGGATGAATGGGTAGCTGAAAGCTTCTGCAGACCCCAGATCTTTCACAGCAAGTCTGTGAGTAAATCCCATGTTGAAGAAAAAAATCAGGAATGTTACATGCTAGGAAAGAAAAGAATCATCCTCTCTTAATTTTATCATTTTTGGTGGTAGTCCAACATCCTCTCTGTCCTGCAGACTTTGAAAAATCAAGTCATTTTGAATTCTCTTTTCTACCCTTAAAGTCATTCTGTCATTGTGGTCCTGTTCTCTTATAACCTCCCTTAGATCTCTTCCTGGTCTGCCTATGTCATCTCGATTCACAGAGCTTCTCTCTCTCCTCTTTGCTTTTAGGATAAAATAAAATGTCTCTCTTTGACATTTAAAGACCTTCAAAGTCTGACTCCAGCTTCTATTTCCATGCTGATTGAACATTAAAACCCTCATGTACTTTTTTTTCTAGCCAGAATGGTCTACTTGCTGACCCCTGTGGGTAACATTCCACCTCTATACCAACAGACAGTCTCTCCCCCTTGCCTAGAATACTCTCCCCTTACCACTCCTTCTTGGAACATTTAGCTCTTTCTTCAAGGTTCTTTGAAGGTAGGGACTGTTTCATTTTTGTCTTTTTCTGGAGTCTACCACAATCCCTGACAAATTTTAGTCTCTTTGTAAATGCTTGTTGATTGATTGAATAATCTGCATTCCCAATGCTTAGCATATGCTTAGCATAATTCCTATTATGGAATAAAAGCTTAACCTTTGTTAAATTGAAGCATATTGGCAACAATGGGAAACAATGAACTGGTACACATGTGTACCAGGACTGTCCAATGGGCCATGTTTCTACAAGTATACACAGAATGCAATTTCCTATGTGGAAGTGGCTGGGGACCCCATTTTCCCAAGAGTTGTGATGACATGTAATGGAAGTGTCTTGGAGAGATTGAAGCATGTGTGGACATCTTAAAAACTGATTCTTAGGTGAGGAAGAGTTTTCTTGATTGGCAGGGGATGTAGTCAAAAGGTCTGGCCAAGCAGAACCTCAGGTGAATTTTTTCTTCTAGAGTGTTTTCTGTCTGAGGTGACACTATAAAGGGGAAGGCCCTCTCCCCAACAAAGGATGACATATGGCTTTGTCAAAAATGGGCTTTGGTCCTTTGTTCAAAGTCCTTTCATTTTCAGTGAAGGAGAGGAATCTACAGGATTCCTACAGGAAGGAGAGGCTTTGTGAGTTTCAAAAGGTCAAGAGAATAGATCATCTTAGGGCCAGGGGTTAAGAATAATTAATGCCCACCATCGATGTCCTGAGGCCATCAGGACTTAGCCAAGTTGTAGCTGAGACAAAGACTCGTCCCAAAGTGATGGTGCATGAGGACACAAACATAGTGGGGCCAATGCTATGTACAAACTTAAGTCTGAACCCCGTTTGTGAAGATTCTATTAATCTATGAAGATATTATATTCTAGGGGGAGAGAATCTGGAGGTCTTGGGGGAAATGTGTGTAATTCTGTTTTTTGCCATATCTTCAAAGTAAATTATCTCTTTATAAAGTGATGTTAATTAGTGTAGGAGGTGTAAGAAGACTGGAAAAATAGGAGAAGTCAGCTTATAATGGACTTTAAAAGTCAAATAGAAGATTTTATATTTGATTCTAGAAGTAAGAGGGAATCACTAGAGTTTGTTGACTAGTAGAGATGGTGAGGTAGTCCGGCAGTTTAGGAAGATTCCACTGATAGCTGATAGAAGGATGGACTGGAATAGGAAGAGAATTGAGGAAGGGGTACTAAATCAGCAGTCTGTTGCAATATTCCAGGTTGCAATATCATAGGAAAGAAGACATACTATAAAGCAGAAACAGAACTTGGTGCCTGATTGGATATGGGAGATAAGAGAGAGAGAGCAAGGGTTGAGGATGACAACTAAGTTGTAAGTCTGGGGGAGTGGGGGAATGATGGTGCCCTCAAAAGTAATAGGAAATTTCTGAAGAGGGGAGGGTTATCAAGAAAACATCATAGGAGTATGTATAGGTGGTAGGGGAAGCAGATAGGGAGAGATTGAAGATTAGTGAGAGAGTAGAAATAATAGAGAATGCACTTTTCTGGTGAAGATGGGGTAGGGTGAAATTACAGATATTCTTTTTTATTTTTAAAATTTTTTAAATTTTAATTTATTTATTTTTAACTTTTGATATTTATTTCCACAAAATTTTGAGTTCCAATTTTTCTCTCCATCTCTCCCCTCCCCCACCCCACAATACGTTACATTCTTATTACCTCTTCCCTCAATGTATTCTCCCTTCTATCACGTCCCACCCTTCCCTTATACCTATCTTCTCTCTTTTCTTGTGTGGCAAGATAAATTTCTATACCCCATTTCCTGTATTTCTTATTTCTCAGTTATATGCGATACTAATTCTCAACATTTGTTTCTAATACTTTGAATTACAACTTATCTCTCTCCTTCCCTCCTTCCCCATCCCCAATGAGAAGGCAAGCAATTCAATATAGGCTATACATGTGTAATTTTGCAAAATTTCCACAATAGTCATGTTGTGTAAGACTAACTATATTGTCCTCCAACTTACCCTAACCCCCCCTTTTTTCTATTCTTTCATTTGACCTTGTCCCTTCCCAAAAGTATTTACTTCTAATTACTCCCTTCTCCCATTTGCCCTCTCTTCTATCATCCCCCTCACCCCACTTGTCCCCTCTCCCCTACTTTCCTGTAGTATAAGATAGATTTTCATACCAAATTTAGTGAGCATGTTATTCCCTCCTTAAGCCATATGTGAAGAGAGTAAGCTTCACTTTTCCCCTCTCACCTCCTCCCTTTTCTCCTGCATTGAACAATATTTTTCTTATCTCTTTTATGAGTGATAGCCTGCCCCATTCCATTTCTCTCTTTCTTCTCCCAATATTTTCCTCTCTCATCCCTTAATTTCATTTTATTTTATTTTTTGTGGGTATCATCTCTTCTGATACAATTCAACCTGTACTCTCTGTCGATGTAGGTGT
>JAQQSK010005648.1:0-14814 GCA_028658325.1 Potorous gilbertii
GAGAACTGTTGGAAGGGGACTTGGTTGGGGAGGGTTCCCTTGTGAGGGGCTGGCTATATTGTCTTTCCACTCTCTCATCCCAGAACTATGGAGGGGTCGTTGCTGGAGTGAAGCTGATTCTGAGTTGTCCTGGATAGGGAGGCTCTCAGTGATCGACTGCCCCCCTCTCAGAGCCATAGAGTATTAAAGTTGGAAGGGACTTTAAAGATCCTTTCATTCATCCCTCCCCCCTCCACATCCTTACCAAGAGAGGAGAGAAACCTTCCCCTCCCCCTCCTTTACTTAGTCAGCTTAGGGCCAGTAAAGAAGCCGTTGGCATCAGGACAGGGGAAAACAGACTGAAGCTTTGCTTTGCTTCTGCTCTCCCTGCCCCCTTAAAAGTCGATTTGGGGCATCCTGGGAGCTCTGTCTGAATTGACTTGTTTTTACTTTCGTCTCCTTCCCATCTCTTTACTTTCTCATTCCCTCTCCCCCTCCCCCTGTGCTACCCTCCCTCACTAGACCTGGAGTCATAATTACACAGATAATGGTAGTGGCTAACATTCAGGTAGCATTATTTTTTAAGGTTTGCAAAGCACTGGATACTCACAACAACCCTGGGAGGTGGATGTTATTATTCCCATTTTCAGATGGGAAAATGGAGCCCAAGAGAAGTTATTTGCTCAGGGTCTCATAGCTAGTAAGTATCTGAGAAGAGATTTGAAATTGGGTCAATGAAAGCTCCATTTATAGGATCAGAGATTTAAAGCTGGAAGGACCTCTGAGGTCATCGGGTAAAATTCCCACATTTTACAAATGAGGAAACTGAGGCAGGAAAGGTGAAGTGATTTGCTAATGGTCCCAGAGGTAGTGAATGGCATTGTGCCCCTTTGTGGTTGCAGATGCTTTCATATCCCATTTGAGGCTTCCAGTGGCCTAGCGAGATGAATAGGTGTTACTTACCAGGGAAGGGCAGGTCAGAGAATTTATTGACAGGTTTTGTTTTGTGTTGTGTTTTTGAGGAAGGAAGCAAACCTCATAGGAGTTCAGTGCCTTTCTCACAAAATCATTCACTTCCTTGTTGCTGACCTGGACCCTGAACCCAGGGCTTCTGTCTAATATTCTGATTTCTGGGTGGTGCAATGGATAAAGTGCTGGGCCCTGAAGGTAGGAAGAGCTGAGTTCAAATCCAGCCTGAGACCCTAACTAGTTGTGTGACTCTGGGCAAGTCACTTAGTCTCTGTCTGTGTCAGTTTTCTCAGTTGTAAGATAGGAATAATAAAAATAAATATCTGTCTCAGATGAGATATTTGTAAAACATTTAGGACACCTACTAGCATATAGTAGGAACTTAATAGGGTCTCATTTACCTTCCCTTCCACTACCACCTTCCCCCCTTCTTATTATACTGTTCCTATGATACCATGCCAACATCCTGGTGCTATATCCTGCCTCATGGAAAGAGTCTTTTGTGCTTAGAAACCAATCTCAGGATGCTTGCCCAGGGAGATCTTTCTGTTCAAGCAGCCAAGATTGCCCTCTGTCAGTGCGCCATCATGTCCCTGGATATGTCTGAAGACCTGTGCCCAGGAGCTAACATTTGATTTAGGAAATTTAGTAAGACCTGGGTTCACATATTGAATCTCCTATTTTATTTACTGTTTGATCTTGGATACTTGATCTATACATACCTCATAGCAGCTCCCTGAGGCTTCTCAATAATAAAAATGATAAGAGCTGACATTTATATCGTGCTTACTTACTTACTGGAGACAGAAAGGCAAAAACAGTCCCTGCTTTCCAGGAATATACATTCTTTTCTTCTCTTTTTTTTCTTAAAAATGTTAGCACAAATTTATTTAGCCCTTCAAATGGTCTTCATTTATTTAGATTGCTTCCAGTTTTTTATTCTTTTAAAAAATTTTTCCCCAATTTCATATCGAAACAATTTTTAAGTTTCATTTTTACAAGATTTTAAGTTCCCAAATTTCTCTCTCCCTCCCCCTTTTTAAAATGACAGGCAATTTGATATAGGTTATGAATGTGTTACCATGTAAAACATATTTCCATATTAGTTACAGTTGTGAAAGAAGAAACAGATCAAAAGAAAAAACCACAAAAAAGAATAAAGTAAGTGAAAAATTGTGCTTTGATCTGCATTCAGAGTCCATTAGTCCATGCACATCTGGATGTGGATACCATTTTCCATTATGAGTCCTTCGTACTTGTCTTGGATAAATGTGTTTCTGAAAAGAGCTAAAGTCATTCATAGCAGATCATCACAGAATGTTACTGATATTGTATACAATGTTTTTCTGGTTCTGCTCATTTCACTTCTCATCAATTCATACAAATCTTTCTATGTTTTTTTGAAGTCTGCCTGTTCATCTTTTCTTATAGCACAATAATATTCCATTACATTCATATAAAACTTGTTCAGTCAATCCCCAATTGATGGGCATCCTTTTAATTTCCAATATTTCTCCACCATGAAAAGGGTTGCTATAAATATTTATGCACTTGTAGGCTCTTTTCCCTTAGAGGGCACATTCTAATGGGAGAAAAACTCCCCTCCACATCCCATTTCATATATACATATATATATATATACATATATATACATATGCTTTTGTTCAGTTGTTAAGTCATGTTCAACTCTTCATGACCTAGTGGACCATACTGTCTCTGAGGTTTTCCTCTTAAAGAAGTTGGAGTAGATTGACATTTCCTTCTCCAGTGGATTAAGGCAACCAGAGGTTAATTGACTTGCCCAGGACATAAAGCTAGTGAGTGTCTGAGAATGGATTTGAACTCAGCTCTTCCTGACTACAGGTCCAATCTGAGACATCTAGCTGCCTATATATGGCATAGATGAAGGCAAATCTGAAAGGCAGAGGCATTAATTGTGGAGGGAATGACACAAGACTTCTTGCAGAAGACGGGACTTCAGTTAAGTCTTGAGGAAAGTCAAAGAAACCAAGAAGTAGAGGTGAAGGGACAGAGCATCCCAGGCATGGGGAACGAGCCATTCCAAGGACATAAGGAGATTGAGTGTTGTGTGTGAGGAGCTACAGGTGGCCACTGAACTTGATTAATCATGGAAGGAATGAGATTTTTCCTCATGGGAGAGTTCTTACATTGGGAGCTTCCCATGCAAATCCTTCTCTTATTGCCAGATGCACTTAAAAGGATCTGGAGCTGTCAACCTCACCCTACTTAGTCCTCCATTGAACCACCATAAGGAATTTCTTAAAGCATAGGTCTGAGAAGAATTTGAAACTCAAAATTTAAAAAGAAAATAATATTAAAAATAAATAATGAATTTTTTAAAAGTTTAGGTCTGATAATTTGGAACTCACAATTTAAAAATGTTAAAATAAATAAATAATAAAATTTAAAAAATAAAGTGTAGGTTTGGTGAGAATTTGGAACTCAAAATTTAAAAAGAAAAGAATGTTAAAAATAAACGACAAATTTTTAACAATTACAAAAAAAATAAACTAAGTCTAATCATGTCACTCCTCTCCCCCTTACTCCATAAACTTCAGTGGCTTCCTGTTACCTCCAAGATCAATTACAAAGTCCTCTGCTTGTTACTGAAAGTTCTTTATACCTGGCTCATCTCTACCTTTCCAGTCTTCTTAGGTTTTACTCCCTTCCACCAAGTCCATGATTCAGCTACACTGGCCCATTTGATATTCCTTGTACATGAGACTTCCTTTCCTGAGATTTTCATGAGATTTCATTTCACTTTGCTTTTTTTTTTTTTTGCACTTTCTCTTATGGCTGGAATGCTCTCCTGCATTATATCTGCCTCTTAATTTGAAGTCTCAGTTTATTTTGTCTTTTTCAGTTTTCCAGTGGTTGGCGGGGGGCAGTGTTAAAATGGTAAATGTGGGAGAGGACAAGGAATAGTTAGTAAAAAAAAAAAAAGGAAAAAGAACATTGTTGAGGCATTTTAAAAAAATGCATAGAAGCAAACAGAAGGAATTTCAGAAAGAGACAGACAAGCAGGACAGCTTTGAAAGCTACAAGTTAAATTTAGTATACCTGAAAGGAAAAGCAAACTGTACATGGTAGAGATTTGTAGTTTCCTATATAATCTCCTTTTTCTCTTCTACCACATATACAGAAAGATTTGTTGGATTTTGCATTTATTTTTTGTTTTTTAATTATTAAATATTATTTCTAACAGGTAAAAACAATTTTTAACATTTTTAAAAATTTTGAGTTTCAAATTATGTCCCTTTCTCACTTTCCCTCTCCTTGAGAAAGCAAGCATTTTGATATAGATTATACATGTGTAGCCACACAAGATATATTTCCATATGAAGGATTTGGCATTTGTTAACTTCAGAATGAAAATAAATAAATTTCTAAAATGCCACCTTTAGCAGGAGGCCTTTCCCAGCCCCTTAGCTACTGGAGCCTTCTCTCTGAAAAGAGAATTTTAATTTAAAATTCCAACCAATTTTAATCTATCTTATTATTTTAAAATTGTCTTCTCCATTAGAATGTGCTCCTTGAGGGTAGAAAGTTTTTTGGGGGGTTTTTTGGTATCAGCAGCACTTTGCATGATGCCTGGAACATGCTAAGCACTTAATAAATGCTCATTGATGGGAAAAATGCTTTTTTGACTTCATGGGTGAGTGGCTGCCATGAGGGGGCTGTCACTGCCCTCATCATGTGGACCTTGCAAGGCCTTCAGTCCTGCCCCAGTGTTTCCCTCCAGTCTGTGTTCTTCCCTCCTTGGCCCAGAAAGCATATGGTGAAGGTAAAGCAGCAGATGCTTCTATTAACCACTCCTTGAAGATTCTCCAGCACTTGCAGGAGTTACAACAGCTGGGCAATGAGAGGGACATGGTGTTGTGGGTGCAAGCAGAAGGAGCAGATGAAGTCCACATCTTCCACACTCACCGGCTGTTCCTGGGCCTGCAGAGTGAGGTATTCCAGGGACTGCTGTACAACCAAAGTGAGGTGACATTGCAGGAGCCCAGGGACTGTGTGGCTGTCTGACAAATTTATTAGGTAGAGTGAAGTTAATCAGAATCCTTTAGTTGGGGTGTTTGGGGTACAGGTTCATTCAGTTGGGGTTTTAGGGAGTCAAGTTCATCAGGCTCTTTCTGTTGGTGTCTTTAGGGAATCAAATTCATCAGGGTCTTTCTGTTGGGGTCTTTGAGGAGCTAGTTTCATTAAGGTCCTTCAGTTCAGGTCTTTGGGGTCAGAGACTGAGGGTGGAGGAGTGAAGTTTTGCCATAAGGGATATATCCTTTTCCCTTTCTAAGTTCCATAGATCTTCTCCCTGGTGAGTCATAGATGCTCAGGGGCTTCTCCAAGTGATCATGTCCCAACAGGAGAGCAAAATGGCATCTATTCAGCCTAGACAGATGTGGACCAGTCCTATTTGCAAATGTAACAGTCTCCTTTCACTTTATGGCCTATTGCTAAGTGACTGCAATGATCAAAGATATTCCAACCAGAGCTATAATTGGCATGGGGATATGAAAGCTTTGCTCCAGGACCTTGACTTTGCGGGGTGTTTCTTGTGGGGGTCTGCACCCCACAATGTCACAATGCCATGATGCTTTTCTCCAAAGGCCCATTTTCTTTCCTAATTCCCATGTGATACAGGTGTAACTATCTAGGTCATACTACATTACTGATGTAAACCTAAGTTTTAGTGACAGTCATTTCAAGCCCCAATGAATTTGCATAAAATTTCCTTTTAATATTCTGTTCCTACTGACTAGCACAAGGCAAATCTGCTTTCTCCTTTTGAGTCTTTCATGGGTTGTAGACCACTTGATCTTTGTCCCTAAGGTAGACAATCCAAGTTCCTCCTCTACCTTCCCAACTGTGCATAGACTGACCTGTACCTTATATCCCACTGGGGGATTGGAAGGAAAAATCTGTTGAAAGAGACAGCAAGAGAGACAGAGGCAACAAAAGACAGAAGGGCGGCAATCTTGAATACGTTGTGAGAGAGAGAGACACACAGAGAGAGACAGAAAGAGAGAGAGAGAGAGAGAGAGAGAGAGAGAGAGAGAGAGGGGGGAGAGCCTGCTCACAATAAAAAAAAGAAATACAAAAACACCTGGAAAACCAACTTCTATATCCAGTGATTAGGAAATGGCTGATTAAATGATAGCATGTTAATACAATGTTATTGTTCCATAAAGGTAACAGACATGAAGAATGTGAGGGTGTATAGAAAGGTTCATACAAGGTGATGCAAGCCCAGGTCAGCAGAGTAAGAGTGACATATACATTGACAACAACCCCCCAAAAAGTAAATGAAAAGTAATAAAGTGATTGATGTAATAATAATAAAAAAGAACACTAAAAGTAATAAAGGTCATAAAAGTTTATACATACAGAAATATGACTTGGAAAGGAGACACGGGACAGACGAATTGGTATTCTTGTGTGAAAAAAAAGTTGACTGCTTTCCTAACCAAAATAAAAACATTTTCATTAAAGATGAATTCCATATTTTGTATTTGTTCCTTTGTATTTCTTGAGCATCTGTATTGTTAATAATGAGCACATAATCACCCATCAATTAAAGACAGATATAGAGATAATAGACAGAACTAGGTAACTGGATAGAGGTAGAGAGATGAATATAAATGGAAGAAAATATGCATTTATTAAGCACCTGTTATGTATCAGGCATTGGGCTAAGTGCTTTGCAAATACCATCTCATTTGTTCCTTACAACAGCCCTGAGAGGAAGATACTATTATTAACTCTATTTCACAGTTGAGGACACTGAGGCAGACAGAGGCGAATCAACTTTTCCAGGGTCATAGAGCTAATAGATATCCAAGACCAAGTTTGAACTCAGGTCTTCCTGACTCCAGGCACAGCACTCTGTCCACTGCACCACCTAGCGGCTGAAATACAGAGAGAGACAGATGTAGACAGAGAGGTGGATGAATAGAAATAGGTTGATGGATAAATAGATAAAGTAGAGACAGACTGATATAACTAGATGACAGGTGGATAGACTGAGAGAGAGAGGAGGGAGGGAGAGACAGAGATAAGAGAGAAAGAGACAAAGAGAGCACAAAGAAAGAAAAGAAAGACAGGAGACACAGAGACAGAGAGAAGAGAGAAAAAGACAAAAAAAGAGACAGAGAGAGACACCGAGAGAAGTGACAGTAGAGGCACAGAAGAGAAAAAAGAGACAGAGAGAGACAGAGACAAGAGAGAGAGAGAGAGAGAGAGAGAGAGAGAGAGAGTCCTTGGAAGACAATGAAAGGCAAACAGAGGAAGACTGGAAGGCACAAAGATTAATGAAGCAACAAGAGGAGGAAAACAAGGAGAACAGCAAAAGAACAAGACACTGATACAAGATGGACAAGAATTCTTGACCAGTAGAACGTTGGAGCTAGAAGGTGTATTAGAGATCCTTTAGTCCAAACCCCTCATTTTACAGAAGCAAAAAAAGTGGTCATCCAGAGAAAGGCACTGAAGAGATGAGACAGTGGAAAAGGTGGAACAAGTTTGCAGGACAGTGAAAGAGAGTAAGGAAGATTGGTGAGGGAGGATGAGACAGGGTGGTGGTGGTAGGGAGACATCAGAAGAAGAAAAGACGTGGCATATAGGAAACGAAAGCTCTAGATTTGGAGATCAGGGTTCAAATGTGACCTTTGACAAATTCCTTAATCTCTCTGACCCTCAACACAAATGAGGGGGTGGAGTAGGTGATCTCTAAGGCCCCAGCTCTAAGTCTGTAATGCTAATGAAGGGAGATGGTCTATTCTGAACTAGTACCGAAATCCCTGGAGAGTTCTCCCAGTACCCTTGGCCCTGATCTTGTCCTCCCCTTGCTGGGGCATAGGAAAGCAGACAGTGAAGTTGTCTAGGTGAGGGTGGGCTCCATAGTTAGGCCCCCATCATCTTTTTTTCCTTCACTTCTAGTTATCTGTACTGTGGGGAGCTGTCCTTCCTGATGTCTCAGGCCATTCTCCTGCACAGATTGTCCAGCAAATATGGTGTGGTTTTCCTACAGCAGGGCATAGCTCAGTACATGAAGTCACACCTTGCAGGAGAGATGGAGGGTCCCGGTCCAGCTGTGGGTTGGTACCACTTTGCAGCAAGGACAGGCAATGAAGACCTCAGGGAGAGCTGCCTCCAGTTCCTGGTTTGGAATCTGTCAGCAGCGGTGGGGAGCTTCGAGTGGGCAGAAGCGACCCCAGAGCTCTTGGCCCAACAGCTGGACTGTTCTGACCTGGTGCTCCAGGATGAATTAGAGCTCTTCCAGGCCCTGGAAGTATGGCTGAACCGGGCCCGCCCTCCCACACCTGTGGCTGAGCAGGCCCTGAGGGCCATTCCCTACCCCATGATCCCCCTTGACCAGCTGTTCCAGCTGCAGGCCCAGTCACCAGCCCTAGCCCGACATGGAGTGGCTGTGGGGGATCTCCTGCAGGTTTACCAGTTCCATTCAGCTTCTCCCCTCCACTATGCCAAATTCTTTGATGTCAATGGCAGTGCCTTATTGCCTCATAACTACCTCTCTCCAGCTTGGGGGGCCCTGTGGGTCATCAACAACCCCACTAGGGATGACGGAAGCACAAGTTTCCAGATGCAGTTGGGACCTAGTGGGCATGATGCAGGCAGGTGGGTGACCCAGAATGTCCTCTTCTCCCCATGCCGGCTGTCCTTAAGTCTTCACTCTGTCTATGCTGATACTGCTGGGGCTGCCCTGCCTGCTGCACGCCCTGAGGATGGGTAGCCTCGCCTGATGGTGGGAATGCTACTAGCCTGAGCTTTCAGAAGACAGTACTGGTGGGGGCTTGACAGCAAAGGCAGCTTCTCATCCACCATGCTTACAGCTTCCATCAGAGCAGTGATGAGTCTGGGGACTTCTTGGCCCACACTGATCTGGAATGGCACAATCCTGAGTACCTGGTAGAGAATGCCCTTCACCTGCATCTTATCAAGCCCATATACCACAGCCTCATTTGGACCCACAAGTAGCAGAAGGAGGGAGAGAGGGACTGAGTGAAGGAAAAAGGAAAGGACTCCCCAGGATGACATAATCATGAATGGCGGTCTACATCAACAGCTGAACTTCTTGGAATGGTGGCTAGACATAGAGCCAAGAGAGCTGGGTGTATTCTTCTGGTCTGGGTGTAGAGGGAGACTCTGCCTTACTCTCCAACATGCTCTATGGCTGCCAGGTGTATGGGAGGGGACAGAACAGGGTCATCATCATCATCACTACCATCAGCAGCAGCAGCAGCAACAACAGCATCACCACCTACAACCACTCCAGTGCTGAAGTCAGGAAGACTTGGGTTTAAATCTGACCTCAGACACACTAGTCATGTGACCTTGAGCAAGTATTCAAGCCCTATTTGTCCTCATGTCCTCATCTATTAAAATGGGGATAATAGTAGCACCTCCCTCCAAGGGTTGTTGTACGGACCAAATGACATCCTGGCTGTAAAGTGCTTAGCACAGTATCTGGCATGTAGGAAGCACTACACGAATGTTAGCTACCGTGATTACTATTATATATTATTATTTAAGATTTGCAAAGGGCTTTACCAAATATATAATGTCATTTGATCCTCACAACAACTCTGGAAAGTAAATATGAAACGTTTTATTATTATACTAATTTTATAGATGAGGAAACGGAATTTCAGAGAGATTAAGTGACATGGGACAATGGTCACAGACCAAATGTTGGAGGCAAGATTTGAACCCAGGTCTCTCTAGACTCCTGGTCTAACCCTCTATTCACTCTATTCATGGTGCCCTTCCAGGAGAGGTCAGTATAGTACAGTGGTGTTTGGGTGGGAATAGTGTCCTGGGTCAGGCTTCAAGGTTCCAGTCCTGATATTTGTGGCATACCCAACCCCCATGTAGGTTCAGGGGCTCCAGTGGGCTGAACTGCTTGTCTTGGCTCCTGGTTATGTCTGTTGGGAGGGAGAGCAGAGTATAGAGGAAGACAGGCCAGGGATCTGCAGCAGGTGAGGAGATGATGGGAGGGGGGCAAACGGAACTTGTTAGGGTCTTGACACACTTTCTCCTTCCTGGGCAAGTGAAGCAGACAGTATGGTACAGCAGAAGGAAATGAAGAGTGGGAAGACCTGGGTTCCAATTTTGACTCTGCTACTTACCTGAATAAATCACTTCATTTCCCTGGGTCTTAATTTTGCCATTTGCAAAATGAGGGGAATTAGGTTAGAATGCCCTTCCAGTCCTCACGGTCTATGATCTTAGGAATGAATTGTCCTCCAGGAACTCTAAGATCGTTACACAAAGGAGTTTGGCAGAAATGGGCACGGAGACTGGAACTCAACTTTTTTCATTTATCAGCTCACACTGTTCTGTGCCCTAATGAAATGATAGATCCTATTCTATTTTTGGTGGGGGGGGGGGGGGATGCAATCAGGGTTAAGTGACTTGCCCAGGGTCACATACTTCGTAAGTATCTGAGGCTGAATTTGAACTCAGTTACTCCTGACTCCAGGGTTAGTGCTCTATCCATTGTATCACATAGTTGCCCCAAATCTTACACTTCTGGTCTTAAACAAGAACATCCAACACCAAATAGTATTTTTATTTTTTAAAAAGGAGGGGGAAAAGCCATTATGATGAGATAACGCTAAACCATCACCTTCAGCCCCCTCCTCCAATACACAGGCTGTCTCCTGGGTTCCTCTTTCCCCAGCTCCAACACCCCTGTTCTATATTTGGCACGAGGATCCCATTGTCTTTGCACCAACCTTCTGTAGGGGCTCAGACCAATAGGTCCTGCTTATGACACTGAAGCCTGGTGGTAGGTAAAGAGCTCTGGCCACACAGTTCTGTGCAGTGTTATAGAAGGAGCTCATAAAGGGTTAGATTTCCTCCAGGCCATTCTGGGGATCCCTTCTTGGAATCATCTCCTTTCCCCAGGAAGTCCTCCAGTCCTCCACCTCAATTTGCACTGATGTCACTGAAGCAGAAGCGAAATTACATTCTTCCTTCCAGCACCTCCAGGATACAAAGTGCACCAAGACATAGGGATGCCAGGTATCTGGACATCTCTTGCTCTCCTACCCAAGTCACCTCTCACTGTGCTTTCCTCCATCCTTGGTCTTTGTGTCTTCTCATCTCTCTCCTCTTTGCTCTTGGGGGCAGGTTGATTCCAAACTTCAGAGGTCTTTATTTGGATCGGAAACGTCCATCCTTGCCCTTGGGCTGATACGGACCATAGGTAGCTTGTCTGGAAGCAGCTGGCATGGTGTGGGGCAATGGTTCCCCAGCATCTGCAGTGAGGATGTCTATAAATAGTTCAGCCAAGTCTCTCCCCCCCAGCCAGTGTTACACATCTCTGCAGAGGCCCACCCAAGAGACAACAGTCAGGATTTTCAGGATCTCCACAGCAAAGTGCTTTATCAGAGCTGGTGACCTGAACCTGTTAAGGGCACCTGAGAGCACTCTCCTGATGGCCTGACAAAGGTTCATCATTAAAGCTGCCTTGACAAGGACCCTGCTGCTGACCCTTCACCCTATTCCCTTTCCCAAAGGAGACACTGACCTGTGGGCTGGCTCAAAGGAAGCCTGACTTGGGGGCGGGGAGGTGCAACCTTACTCAGGTGCCGGACACTGGGTACTGGGTTGCCAGAGACAGGTATCCTGTGGTCTGAGGTTCTCAACAGGGGGCGAGGGTGCAGGGAATGACTCTTAGGATGGGAAAGCTGAGTGGAGAGACAGAATGGAAATATGGGATTAGGTAGGTGGAAAAAAATGCATGGGAACTTCACTCTCTTATTTTTTAATCTATTTTTCAATTTTACAAAAATGTTCTTTTTCTTCCTCCTACCTTTCCCTACCTCAGTTTTTGGGGAACAAAAGAAAAATAAAGCTTTGTTACAAATATGCATAATCAAATAGAACATATTCTCACTTTGGCCATGCCTCAAAATATGTCTCATTCTGAACCTTGAGTCTATCATTCCTCTGCCAGGAGATGGATAGCATGGGAACCCCTATTTTCAAGTTGAGGGTTACTAGAGGGTAAATGGGAGATTCTGCTTGGTATCTAAGGGGAAAGCATGGGAGGAAAATAAGGCACAAGAGGAAGAGTTGAGAAGAAGTCAAGATTCTTAGGTGTTGGTCAATCCCCCTTGTTCTGGGTTGGCCAACTTCTGATTGATTAGCAGAGCAAAGACATTCCCATGAGGCAGAGTTCCAAAGATGGATGCCTTTCTGTCTGATCTCACCATGGTTGTGGAATGAGGGAGGTCTCCCTACGTTACTGCACTGACTTCATAATACAAGGCCCTGTGGAGTAAAAGGCCTTAGGATATCACCCCCTGGTGGTGGGAGTGAGGAGAGAGACCTTGGGATACTAGGGAAAGGAACAGGAAGGACCTGCTAGTCATGCAGGGAAGAGGGTGAAAGCTCAGAATGCCCTTCTCCAGTAACAATTCTGTTCAGACTACTTCTCATGGAGTTCAGGGTACTTTCCCCAGAGACTACCAAAGCTCTGCCCCCATTCCAGGAATCTGAATATATGTCCTTGGGTGAGGTGGAATCTGTCTCAAAAGAACCCTAATATCCATCACCTCCAAGTTGGGTCACCTGAAGAAGGCTGTGGAGCACGTGACCAGGGAGCTGGAGAGGGGGAAGCTGGGCTGTCTACAATTTTCTCCAGACAGGTCAGTTGTAGTGTGCCTGCCAGGGTCCCTATGATCTTACCCCTTGTCCTGTGACCTCAAAGGCACTGGATTTCCGTTTCCTATTCTTTGCTTCTAGTGAGTCGTCTCGTTTTTTGTCCAGACTCTTCTTCTGTCCCCGGAGCCAGGGACCTGGGGCATTTCCATGACGCTTGGCCACGTGAGATGGAGTCTCCCCAGTGCTGTGAGACAGGTTGTCTTCACTAACACTGTGCTGAAGCATGGGGTTTACTGGGCATTTACAGGCAGGTGAGTGTGTTTTGTGGACATCATCTGCCTCACTCAAGGAGTGCAGGGACAGGCTGCTCGACTCCATCATCGGGGCCAGCAGTGGGTGCCTCTCTGGGTCCAAATTCCGTAACTTCCGCCTGGCTGCTGTCACTGCAATGCTCTTGGTGCCTGACAGGATCTCCTTCTTCTCTATAGTGGGGGGTTGGGAGAGGAGGGAGAACCAAAATACCTTACTTCAGGCCCATTTTTTGCTAACTCAGCTGAACAGAGGACTGAGAGTCAGGAGCTGTCTATTTTAAATTCCTGTTTCTATCCCAAACTGCTCAAAATCAAATCCTTGGGAAACTTGTTCACCTTAATGTTCCCCTTTGTAGTAGGTGGACAGTCATCTCCACTCTCCCACACATGACTTTCTCCAGAGTGTTATGGTCCCCTTCTCATGATGACTTTCAAAATGTGAAATAAAATATATAGATTTACAATGGATATTAATTATACTGAAACCCAGTTGTTAAAATATTAAGAAAACAAATTCACAGTTTCCCTTTCCACATACACTTTGGGGTCCATGGACCACAGGTTAAGTATCTTTGCTCTGATGTGATTAGAGATGAGTTAAGAGCTGTGAACTTGGTGAGATAAAGAGGCCTAAAAAATCCTTGGGTTTCTTGGGGGTAGGGATGGGTCAGTGGGGTTTTAAATCACCTTTGTGGGACACAGGAATCTCTGGGAAGTTCTCACTGATGTTGGGGGATGAGTTGATGTGACTGCTGTCCTGGAGTAGGTCCTATAGAGTGAGCAGGTGGGAAAGAAAGAGTCAGGAAAACAATTAAAGGCCCCCTGACCCTAAGGGCTCATTCTGATGCCAAGTGGCAAGATGCTTAGGTTCTCACCTCCTGGGAAACCATGCCATTGATCTGAATGGGTGGTGGTGTCAACACAGCTGAGCTCTTCCCTTGCCTGGCCAGGGCACGGGGACTGGCTTTAAATACCTTGTTACCCTCACTGTGGCTGGGGGAAGTGAAAAAGCAGATATTGTTATTCCTACCATATTCAGAAAAAGAGTTGGGGCTCCCTAGCCACAGGTTCTTATCCCCTATAGCTCCAAGCTCAAGGAATCATGGATTATTGCCAGGGAGGTTGGCTACTCAACCATGGCTAGAATCCAGGAAGTCTTACCTCCCCACCCCATGCTTCTTCTATTGAGGACAATCCAAGTCCTCCCTCAAGCCTTAGGTGTCACCACCTAGTCTTGGTCATTCCCCATGGGTTTTGCCCACTCTACAGGGCTGGGATCTCCAAGCTCACCTCTCCAGGTCCCCTACAAGAGGTGGCAGTTTGCTCTTCTGCTGTTCCTTCTGCCCCACCAGCTGGGGCTCAGAGCCCAAAGTCTTCACACTCTCCTGATCTGAATCCAGGGGCAGGGTGTTCTCTCCAGGGCCTGGGGAGATTCTGGGCAATGAACTCTCCTGGGTGGTGAGGGGACAGACACAAAGTGAGGAGACCTGGACCAGGGAAAGGTGTAGCAGAAGTTGACTACCAGCTTTAAAAACATGCATGCCAGGTTTTCTTCTGAGCGGGCTTGGCCTCTTCCAGGAGTAATGTGGGGCATGTGCCTAGGGTCCTGGGCATATGATGATGATGATGGGAACTCATATATACATAACACTGCGGAATATTCCAAGTGCACCAAACATATAAGCTCACTCAGTGAGGTACTGCAAACTGTGAAACATTACATATATGCGTAATTGTTTTTGTTATTATAATTCTGTTACAGGATGTTAAGGATATATTCTGCTGCTCTCCTCTCCTCCCCTGCGAAGATTGGAATAGGTCTCAATTTGTACTTTACTGGGGTCGGGGATTGGGGACATCCCAGCAGTGATCTGAGCTCCTGGACACTCTGCCTGGTGACCTG